>LPNX010215915.1:262484-358671 GCA_001517045.1 Pseudotsuga menziesii | reverse complement strand
CTGTTATATGCTTGCTGAACATTGTGCATCTCTCTTTCAACCCCAGTACGTTGATGGCCTCTTAAACCCTAGCCATAGGACACTTTCCTTTACAACAGTAGTTCTCCCATCAATTCTCCTATCAATTTCTGAAGTTCCTTAAGCCCATAAAAATTGTTTCATTCTTGTTTGAATGACCCTCTCTAGGACTACAAGATGTTGGAATATATTATATTCCTTGGAAGGTAATAATGTCTTTGTATTATGTCGGAAGTTGTCTACAATCTTATGTAAAAGAGTAATACATTTAACCCATAGTTATATGGTGGTGTATTTACTTGTGTAGAATATTTTTCCATGGTATTGTATTAAGAGATGTTATATTGGAGAATTATATTATCCCACATGCAATATGTGAGAGTAATTCCTCCTCATCTCTTAGTGTATAATCATGTATTGTAGATGTAGTAGTGGTACTATTGTGACACTATTGTTCATCATCTATATTCTTTGGGGTATTTGTGCTTTGCTCTCCTGTAAGATTGGAGAAGAAATTCCAGAGATAAGAGAAGACTACCTTCCCGTGGATGTAACCCATTAGGGTGAACCACGCATATTGATGTTCTCTTGTCCTTTTCTTTTCCTATTATTATCTTTTATGATATGTGGTTGGTTGCTTAGATAGGTTAACTAGTTTAGCTTGACTCTAATATTCTAACATGGTATCAGAGCAGGTTGCTATGATCTAGTACCTTCTATAGCTTTCAATCAATAAATATTATCATTTGGGCATTGTCATTTTGTTGTAGATTTGCTTTCTATCTGGTAGCCATTAGGCTTCTCTTAAGATTTGGGCATATTTTTGCATTTTTTTTACCCTAACTTGTTGTGTAAGTTTTTTGTAGAATTTTTTCAAGGGTTTCTTGATGTTTTTTCTGTAGATCTACATGATTTCGAGGCTCTTTTCAAGGAGATCTTTCTTCTAATTATAAAAATGACAGTTATAAAAAAAGGCCATAACTTAGTCATTTTTTACCGAAATTTTTATTATAACCTATTTTTGGAATTGGAAACGCCATTCTGGATCCACCCTCTTGACCATAACAGAAAACTAGGTATTTCTAGGCTTCATTTTGGTAATAAAAATGAGAGTTATAAAAAAGGGGCCGTAACTTGGTCATTTCTTATCGTATTTTTTATTATAACCTATTTTTGGAATTGGAATAGCCATTGTGGATCCACTTACATTACCAGAATAGAAGACTGAGCTTTTCTGGGCACATTTTTTCAAAGCCTTGTAAGTAAAAGTTTCTCTTTTCTTTACTGTTTTTCTAAGTGTATTTTTTTTTAGATTCAAATCAATACAGTAAAGTATTTAAGTCTTCTGTTATTCATTTTTTGCATTTAGGTTTTGCTTCTAATCATGTTGATTAAGATATTATTTCTTGTTCTTGCTATATATTTGTCTCACATTTCTATATGGAAATATTGACATCTTTTAAGGACATGGATCTCTAGTATTTTGTCATGATGATAGCTATAAACCATATAATGCTTAATATTTTTTTATACTTAATACTTAATTTGTTATTTTCTTTGTTTTGTTAATAAAAACAATTTTATAAGAACAATCTCATATGTGTTATCTAGTGATCATTATCTACTTTATTTATATGTTATTGCTGACCTTTGTGTAAAAAAAATTTCATTCTTTTATAAGTAATATCTTTATGATCATTATATGCTCTTGCTAATTAAATTCTTCAGTAAAATCATTTTTTAAATCTATGTGATATCATATTTTTTGGCTTGTCATAAGTTATTTAATTGGGATATAGTTTCTTTTTCATGTATTGCAGAGATTGTATCTAGTTCTTGTGCTATTTGTCTCTAACATTCCAATAGGGAAGCATTGACATTTCCAAGGCATTTCGTCTCTTGCATATTTACATAGTATTAACAATAAATGAACCCATGATTAAGACCATTAGTGACTTGTCATTTCATAATTTTTTATAAGTGATATCATGAGTTGATCATAATTTGCTATATGTTGATCATATTAAACATTTTGATTTATCTATATCTCATGTCATGTTTATTTTGATAATATTTTACTCAATATTTATATGGCTTTGAGCAATCTTTAAATCTTGAACTATTTATCATGGGCACCTTGTTCTTGTTGCAATGAGATTTCTATTCTTATGATTGCAGAGGTTATCTTGTTCCTACTTGTCTCTAACATTGCTATATGGAAGCATTGACATTTTCAGGGCATTCATCTCTTGCATATTAACCTCATACTAATAAGAAATGCACCTATGTTTTAGATTAGTTGCTTGATGACTAAATTTTCATATATTTAAGTGAAATCTTTAGCTCACTATTTATATGTTGTGGCTGACACATAATGTGTAAAAGTAACTTCATTTTCCTTAATGAGCAAGTTAATCTTTTATTTGATCATATTATGTTGCCATTCCTTTATATTATGTTTGCTAACCTTTGGTATATAAGCATTTTCATTTCTGTATGAGCAATTTTGTTTTATGATATTTATATGCTTTAATCTTGAAAGTTCTTGTGCAGATAAGTTCTCTGTTTAGGCTTTTACCTTATTCCAAAAGTAATGAAGCACCATCTACTACTGTTAAAGTCATGATGTTCATTTGTATCATATCATTTTCGATGTATAGACCATTGGGGTATTGTTTCTTCGATGTTTGAGGTATTCTACAGATATTTATATTGCACCTTGATTGGAAGAATGTCTGCTATCCACATGTGTATTGGCCATCTGTGTTTTTTTGTACATTGTTGTGGTGTTCTTAGCCACATGTTCTGTTGTATCGGTCGTGAGAAGGTATCTGTACACTGGTGTGGATGTTATATCAGATTTCTTCAGCTATCATGTATGGTTGTGATGATTCTTGTGGTGATATTGGCATCTTCCGATTGGATTACATCACATGTTCTCCGCATTTTATTGTTGGGTCTTTCATCGTACAACCTGGTTCGTGTGCACTTTCATGATTCAATGAGAAGCGGTTGTTCATCGTCAAATTCCATTAGCCAAAGTGTTCTTCTTTTTTAGCTTTGGTTCTTCTGGAAGTTGTCATCAAGGGTGAGCAGTAATGACTCCTTCCTTCCTTAGTGTTAGTGTGGACCCTTCTCCCAGCCATTATTAAGGGGGAGTGTTGGAATATATTATATTCCTTGGAAGGTAATACTGTCTTTGTATTATGTCGGAATTTGTCTACAATCTTATGTAAAAGAGTAATACATTTAAACCATAGTTATATGGTGGTGTATTTAATTGTGTAGAGTATTTGTCCATGGTATTGTATTAAGAGATGTTATTTTGGAGAATTATATTATCCCACATGCAATATGTGAGAGTAATTCCTCCTCATCTCTTAGTATATAATAGGGTTAGGTGAGTCTCTACATATCATGTATTCTTGATGTAGTAGTGGTACTATTGTGACAATATTTACATCATCTATATTCTTTGGGGTATCTGTGCTTTTCTCTCTTGTAAGATTGGAGAAGACATTCTGGAGATAATAGAAGACTACCTTCCCATGGATGTAACCCATTAGGTTGAACCACGTATATCGGTGTTCTCTTGTCCCTTTCTTTTCCTGTTCTTATCTTTTATGATATGTTGTTGGTTTCTTAGATAGGTTAACTAGTTTAGCTTGACTCTACTATTCTAACACAAGAAACACTTTTTGGAGAAGAATCATATACATGAATATTTGAATTTCCATTAAATCCCATATCCTACACTTCATTTGCTGTAGTAGTTTTATCAAAACCATTAACAATATTAGAAGCACAATTTGAACATTTCCATCCATCTTCTCCAGTAAAGATCTATAGCTTTCTTAAATCTACCAAGCAGCCATGCCATTGCAATGTAGCATACCAATGTATCATTCCATATCGTTATAAATACATTGAACTCACATGGAGAAGTTGTTAATTGAACCCAATATAGTATTTCCATCTTATTAGTGTTAAACAAATATATGATGTAGATATGGATTTACCTACTTCCATGAACAAATAAAATATTGTCTATTATATTTTTGATATTGACATCTCTATGTCCTGGAATTTCTATTATGGAAGGTCGAAAAATTTGCATGGATAAGTCTCGGTAATAATGTTCTATGTTGGCACCAATTGATCTTGGAAGAGTCCCTTGTCACCCCTGCCTTGCTCATCCGGGAAGCTGAGCTTCAAAAGAAGTACCACAAATTCTGTAGAGAAGAGGAAATCTATTGGAGAGTCAAATCAAGGACACTGTGGCTCCAAGCTGGAGACAAAAATACTACGTTCTTCCACAAGCAAGCCCAAGCCAGAAAAATTTATAACTACATTAATGAAATTCAGTCGTAAGGCCAAGTCATAAAGGATTTTAAAGGCATCAAGGAGGCAGCCCATGCCTATTTCAAAAATCTCTATTCAGCCCCGGACCTGGAACTAGTGGACCCGAACTCCTATCCTTTCTCAAAGATTCCAAATTTGATTAATGATGAGGACAACATGCTCCTGAACAACCCTGTTAGTATCTGAGAAATCAAGAAATCCCTATTCAAAATGGACCCAGACAAACCTCCAGGGCTGGATGGATTTACAACTCGGTTCTACATCTCTTGCTGGGATATAATAAAAAAGGACCTGTACAGAATGGTTAAGAAGGCTCAGCACTGTTCCAAGTTAGGTGGCAGCACCAACTCCTTGTTCTTGGCCCTAATCCCAAAATAAAAGGGATCAAAGAACTTTAACAGATTTAGACCTATCTCCCTTTGTAATATAGGATACAAAATCATAACCAAAATAATGGCTAACAGACTTAAAAGAATCCTGCCTAAGCTGATCCCGGAAAATCAGGGTGGATTTGTGAGAGGAAGACAGATCCTGGATAACATCATTTTAGTTCAAGAAGCCATTCATACCAGCTACAAGAAAAAGAGAAGGGTATGGTGGTAAAGCTGGACTTGGCCAATGCATTTGACAGAGTCAAGCATGATTTCCTTTTTGCAGCCATGAGAAATTTTGGATTCAATCAGAACTTCATTAAGTGGGTTAAAGCTTGCATTTCAGCCCCCTGGATCGCCCCGCTGGTTAATGGCTGGCCTACAAATTTTTTCCAGGCCTCAAGAGGATTAAGGCAAGGATGCCCTCTTTCCCCTATGTTGTTTGTCATCCAAGCCTTTGTCTTGAGCTTTCAGCTGAACAGAAGTCTCCAAAACAGGTCTCTCTCAGGCATCAGAATCGTCCCAAAGGTCAAGGATGTAAACCACGCCCAGTTTGCTGATGATACGCTTCTATTGGGGGCTGCCAACCTCAACACATCTAGGAACTTCAAAATAGAGCTTGACTATTACAGAGACAGCTCTGGAAGTGAAATAAACTTCCACAAAAGCAAGGTCTATGGCTGGAACTGTTCTCCACGTGAAATGCTGGAGATATCTCGAACTCTTGGAATGGAAGGCATCACTATCTGGGACACCTTTACATACCTGGGCATCCCAATTTTTAAATCTTCTCTGAGAGTTGTCCATTGGCTGCCTCTCCTAGACAAAATAAAGGGTAAAATCCATGCGTGGGGGGAATCATGGCTTAACAAAGCAGGTAAAGTGATTTTGATGAATTCAGTTCTCACCAGCCTTCCAATCTATTAATGCTCGGTTCTTCTAGCTCCCAAAACCATTACAAATAGAATCAATGGGCTTCTCCGAATATTTCTATGGGAGGGCGGCTGAAACTGTGAAAAAAAGCTCCATCTAGTGAGCTGGGACAAGGTCACAAGGCCAAAGATGGAAGGGGGCCTTCAACTAAGAGACGTGGCCTCCCAAAATCTAGCCGTGGGTGGTAAAATTCTTTGGAAAATGATCACAGGAAAACGAACTTGGAGCAAGCAAATTCTACGAAAAAAATATTTTACAGGGGACAAGGAGAGATGTCTTGAAAGGCCCACTAAAATGCAGACAGGCTCCCCGATTTTTTCTCTATGCAAAAGAGCCCTTTCTTTCTTCACCTCCAAGCTCACGTGGACTCCAAGGAATGGAGAAAAAATAAGAATTTGGGAGGACTTGATCCTTGGGGATCAGGCTCTCAATGACTCCAGCGATCTGAGAAACATTAAAGAGTGGCTTCATGCCATAAATTGCAGCACACTGAAAGACATTTCCTCATGGAGTAATGATGAAGAAGAATCGTGAGAAAATTGGAATCTGGGCGACTACCCGTACGAGATCAAAGAGGAAGCAACAAAATTGTTGGATTTACTGCAAGGAAAAACTCCCATTAGCATCAGAGCCAAAGACAAACGCAGTTGGGGATCAAAATCTGGCAAATACATAGTAGCTGAAGGTTATACTACGATTTTGGAGGTGCCAGGGGTTCCCCCCAACCTTGGGCCGTGGAAAGCTCTCTGGAGCTTTGCCTTTGTTCCCAAAATAGATATATTTATATGGAATCTCCTTAATAATGGAATTTTGATAGGTGAGAAGCTGAAGAGCAAAGGCTGGGAAGGGCCCTCATGATGCCCTTTGTGCAACCGAGCTGAAGAAAACGCCGAGCACCTGTTCATCACCTGCGAGTACACTAAAGAGGCTTGGAGACTCACGTTAGGCTCAATCTCTGTAAGTATGACAAACTCAATAATGGAGCTGATCAGTTGCTGGATACATCTTTCCCCCTTCAATTTCAGTAAGAAAAACCTCCTCAAGCTAGCGTGGATGTGGACTCCTAAATTCCTGTGCTGGAAGGTATGGCTGGAAAGAAATAACAGAATCTTTAAGGAAGAAAGAAGACTCCCATATCAAGTGGCAATCAAAGCTAGAACCATGCTCTCTGAAGCTTTAAGCACAAAGTCCACAATCAGAAATGAGACTACCATCTCTCCTGAAGAAGATCACTGGTTTAAGGAGCTCAACTTGAATCAACAAAGCTATAAAGCAATCAAACCGCCTCAAAAAGGAAAATGGGAAATCAGGCTAGAAGAACAGGAGTTCATCAAGTGGAGGTTAGCCCTCGATGAATGGTGCCTTTTCTTTGATGGGGCCTCGAAAGGGAATCCCGACCAAGCTGGAGGAGGAGGCATCATTTTCGATCCCTCTGGCAATCCCCATCTGTCCTATGCATGGGGTCTAGGACACGCCTCCAACAACCAAGCAGAGTATCTTGCTCTATGGCAAGGGCTAAATCAAGCAAGGAATCTGAACATTCAGAAGCTTACTATCTGTGGGGACTCTAGACTGATAGTTAAAGCATTATACACCAAGAAGATGCCAACGGATATAAATCTTTCCCACACACACAGGAAAGTCCTTCTCCTTTTGATGCATTTTAGAACTCATAAGGCCTACCACGTCCTTAGGAACCTTAACAATCTAGCGGATGCTGAGGCCAACTGTGGTATGACTCTAAGTAAGAGCCAGCTAACTGTCAATGGAGAAATTTCAAACCATCCGCTTCCCTAGGACTAAAGTGGCCCTGCTCGGTCCTTTCATGTGGAATTTTTATCAGGAATCCAACAACACAATTCTAACATGAATTTTAAGATGGAGGCAAAACTCAACATTCCAACTTTGAATATGCATTGTAAAGGCCCTGGCAGCCCATTTTCCAGACACTAATCAAAATTTTAACCGTTTATGTTTAAAAAAAATAATGTTCTATGTTAGGTTGAACTTGCGTTGAAATTTCTCGGAGTATTGCCATATTAGTTCTCAGGATAGTTGATGTTGTCGATCCCTTACTAAGACTAGGTGTTGATGCCAGAGTTGGGCTCTTCTTCTAATAATTTTCACTTGGATTCACATATAAATATACATCCAATCCTAGTCTCCTCTCCAAATCCAACCCCATATGAGAATACCACGCTCTACTGATTAGTTGTTTTACTCTAGACTACGCTCCTCCTAGACCTATATAAATGGATATTGGGACAACTGTCGCTTCCCTAATCTCTTATTCCCTATTTTCAGTAGTAACATGCACACCCTTAAATAAATTATCTCGATTAGTTTCACCATGCAAAAGGATCTATAATTCACAAGCTTCTATTGTTTTTCTCTCAACTAAAGAGTTTACTTATCACTGGAGATATTCCATATATAATCCCTATTATCATCAGTATCAGGGTCTGTAATAAGTATGGCCTCCCTCTCTATCAAATCATCTACATTTATTTCATCATACAAAAGGCTATCTGATTTACAATATTCTATACTTTTCCCTGAACTGTAGAGATTTCATCATTGTTGGAGAGATTCCAATTTTTTGATTCACCATCTTCTATTGCTTTTACGTAAACTACAAATATTTTTTCATTGTTGAAGAGACTCTGAATATCATCGTCAGTATCAGAGAGACTGAGAACACCAAAATAATGTTTAGAATAAAATCCACCAAGTGATGAGAGATTCATGGGTTTTGGTTTACTTGGAATGGGAAATGACAAATCATGAAATGGTTTGTATGTCATAGAATGGTAACCACATTTTGAAAAATAGTGTGTGCTGCACAAATGACCTTCAAAAACACAATCCATGAATGTTGTAATATTTCTCATGTTAGAGCTTTCATTTATGTTACCCTCAAATGCCTCTCCATCTCCACAATTCTTGGTCTCTGAGTTAATTAAACTCATTTTTGTGGTCATAATAACCTTTCTCACATCTGAATATGTTCCATCATTCCATTTCAATCCTCACATGCTATCATCGTAAAATAGAGAGACATAGTAGGTCTTATTTTTAGTGATGCCCATGCCATAAAATGGAAAGAGATTGTAGCTCTACTTTTTAGCCATAGTCGTGATAGTTCAAAATGAACATAGTTAAACCTTAGTTAACCTTATCTAAAACTAGAGTTAAAGATCTAAAGGTCAACTAGAAAATACAAAATCATGTATCCATGGTTAATGGCTTGGGGAGTTGGGAAATACAAAATCATATATCTACAAAAAAAAGTAATAACAAGAAGGAAGGAAAAAATAAAATTTGTTCATGGCAACCCAAGAACATTACACTTCAGTGCATAAGTTGAAAAGTAAACACTTGAGCAACTCATAACTATCATGTTGATTAAATCCCCTAAAGTGAGGATTCTTGGGAGTAATATCACTAAAGATAACGTTGTGGTTGACTACCTCATTTCCTCTTTTCCACCATGAAACTTCATCGTCAATATCATATTCTTGCACTTATCCCTCTGAACTTGTTTCAGCATACAAATTTCTCTGAGCTGAAGTTAATGGGACTTCGGGAAACTCTGCGGGTTTCATGAAATGATCACAAAGCTCCTCCACCGCAAGAAAAATCTGCATAACTGAGTTGAAGAAACAAGTATTTCCAAGATTCATCAGTCATTTGACTATGCGCTTGTTGCAAGCATCCTTTTTAGGCATATTTTCTTCAATTTGTTGTTCCTTCTTCGGGTTACTAGTTAACTTGCTTGCTTGTATTCCTATGTTAAAGGTCATTCTGCAATATATACCTGGAACCAACACATTGGGGCATATCTAATAAACCAATTAGTAGGGGAAGACCTACCTAGTTGGGAAATCTAACCTATGTAGGCCTCGCAATAGCAGCTGAACCTACAACATAAGAAGGAATTAACCACAACTGGGTTTCAAAAGAAGACATTGAACTATAAATGAAACAAATAAAAGGTATAGTTGGATCCAGGTAGCATACAATGATAGGACTGGATATACTGCTTATTAGTATTCTCGTGGTGCTTAAACAACTGCTTAAACAACACAATAGAAACAAAAACAATATAAGAGGTATCAAAGGCAGACGCAATAGGAGTACACCCCACCCAACTTGGATTCGCCAATTCGTTCATTTTGGATCGATCAAACCATTCATATAGATTCTAGTTACCAATATGTTTGTTAAATATGTCTAGAATCCCAATATAGCTTTCAAAAAATGAAACTTCATATAAAATCCCAAAAGAAGAGCCTTTTCCAATTGCAATGTGGCCAAGTTAATTTACTAAAATTTTCTTTAGAAACTGGATGATCCTACTATTTTCAAATTAGTTTTATTTGGCCTTGTAAAACATATTATATTTTGAAAAAAAAGAGTAGAATAACTTTCAAATATGTTCACAGGTATTGATAAATTAATGGTTCTTTAGTTTTCATAGTTATTGATCAAAATAACATTCTAGAACCTTAAAACATTACAAAATAACATTTTAACCGCAATAAAATATTTTAACATTTTTTTTAACTAGGATTAGTGCATCAATCATAGTAGATGTCCTCGACGTCACTGCAAAAGACACCAGCTTCCATGGAACCCTCGTCCTCTAATATCAGTTGATTTGTTTTTAAAGAAAACCAAGAAAAATGAGTATATTAAAAAGAGGTTGTGCACAACCATGCATTACAAAAAAGGGGAAATTATGATATCGAGAGAGATATGATAAGATATTTTAACAAAAAAACCAAAGGGATATGATTCTTTCTGAAATTCCTGACATAATTGTTACTATTTACCATTACGTAAGAAGAGTAAATTCAGGTGAATTGCTAGTTAAAAAAGATGCAGAATAAGATAAAAAAGTATTGGGAGGGTTACACTTTTTCTCCTGATTTCCCTATAGGTTTGGTAACATAAACATCTTCCATGGGGTGATCCTCCTCACCTGGATATTCCCGCTGTAGTGACTGCAATATTTAATCCTTGCAATATTCAACACCTCATATTTGATAATTGCCACCATTCCTATCAGTTCTCTTAAGTCTCATTCGTGGTCGTCTAGGCGTGAATCATGGCAGCAATTTTTTTTGATAGATACCTGACATTGGAGGCCATTTCCCTATTGTCCTTGATACTCACTGCAACGATGTCTAAAATCCTGTGCAAGTGCTTCTTGATGTTCTTGGCCATATTTAATGTTGGAAAACCCTTCATCCATATCCTTCTTTTCCATTGGAAGCAATAAAACGAGTCCTGACCTGAGATAGATACTTGCAAAAAAACCATGAATGTGCGTAGCCGCTTCTTATTTGTTTGAGTTGGGAGGCATATAGTGGAAATGGGGATTTCCTTTAGACTTAACACTTCCATCCATGTCGCTTGTGAGAAATGCTAGAACTGAACCCCATGGTACTAAGGAGGAGGGTAGGGAGTTAATGCAGGCCGATTGTGGAGGCCACTTGTCAATCTTATCACCATGAGTCTGATTGATTAGAAAAATTGCACCTTACAAATTCAATGAGGGGGGATCCCAACCCTCCACCGGGAGTGTTTTAGGGAACATTTATGAAACACTTGTTTTTCCCATTATAAACAATTTCACCTTGGGAACTTGTTGCACCTATGTTGGCTAGGTTATCAACATAACCATTTTTTTGTTGAAGAATGTGGAAAAACGAAACCCAAGGGGCATATTTAAGAGAATAATTCTATCATATTTTTTTTGCATATGATGGATCCTTTGTTATATCCAGATTGCATCTTTTGGATGACTTGTCAAGAGTTGTCGAATACTAATAAATTTTAAGTGGTTCCCCAATCGATCAATTCTAAACCGTGGAGAAGCACCGGCCATTCAACTTCATTGTTTGTTTTTATTCCAAAACCCCATGCAAAGGTTTTTACTATTTTTCCACTAGGATCGAAGATGATCCCTCTTGCTCCTACCTCCCCCAGATCAACTGATTTAATGAGAACAGTAAAATATTTATTTATTTATGTTGATGTAGAAACTACAAATGTGGAATTTACAGGATCATATAAAGAATACAAAAAATTACATCTTATTTTTGGTTTTGATGGTTTTTTTAATCTAAGTTATTAGAATATTTATGTTTAGTGGAATGTTCTTGTCAAACTTGTTGTTTATACATAGGATATCTTAATCTTTGTTAGAGGAATGTAATATCACATGCATTTGATTCTTAGTTTTTAAGTTGTTTGTAACCTAAGNCACACACACACACACACACACACACACACACAGAGCTATATATATATAAGGAGTAAACTAAATGAAGGATTATTTGCATCCACATTACGGTTATTTTTCCAGCCAAAATCCCGCTGAAATGGTTGGACTTGCAGTTTTAGGTGGACAGAATTACATAATTTGGATGCCCAGGAATACTTAAAGGCCCAATCAAAATTGCAATTTGAACAAAAAAAATGACCATTTCAACAACAATAAAAGCACAACCAATTAAGTGTTGTTAGTTATGGGCCAATACCATTGCTTAACCTTACCTGATTTAACTAGTCATAGAATAATGACTGATTAAAAACAACAAATATGGATAAATTAGGACTTGATTAAGGCTTTGTCGTAGATAGTCATACTACCATTTGAATTGAAAGTTTCCATGTTAAGTAGAATATCTATCGTTTTGAGATAGGGTTCCCTTTGCTCCTTTTTCCCATCTCCAAGTGTGAAGTAATTCCACTAGTGGCATTGTTTTTCTAATCTCCTATCATGTTATATGCTTGTAATTTTTATTGTTATTGGAATTCCAATATTTTATTAAAACTTAAAGGAAAAGTATCGTAATCTTTGTCATTACATGTTATGTTTCTATGTTGCTTTTTAGACCCTGGATCAAGTATTTCTCCCGTCAAGACTTTAGATTAGAAATTTACACATCTAGTTTGAGAAAATGATCTATTTTATATGTTCTTTGATTTCTCTTGAGGTCAATTTTGAAACCTTGTAATTTTTTAACAAGATTATGGCGATGAAAATAAATTGAAAGATACATTCTTGTATTGTTTTAATTTTGAAGCAGTATGCCACTTTGGTTTTGAAGCATGGATAATAGTAAATTAGTTTTGTACATTGTATATTTTTAAAACTTTATGATGTTTTTTCCATGTCTAATTTCCAACAATAATTGTGCTGATAGAAAGGAGACATGCTTGTAAATAAGAATTGGCGAGTTCATGAAGATACATTGCTTGGACCATTACATCTACCATTAAACCTTTTGTTTCCATTTTGCTTCATCTCCAGTTTTTATTATGTCCATCTGTAAGTAGACTGTCCTCCATTACATATACAATGACATTATGCAATGTTTATATTTATTTATATTTCATGTACAAATTTGTTAGTTAGAGTGGTCACTAATTACATATTTAGTGTTGTGTTACATATTATTATTCTTTGATCAAATGACTAGTTTTCAATGCCCCATGATTTACTTGGAATTATTATTTTAGATATTAAATTTCTTAGATACTTGAACAACAATGCCACATAAGCAACTATTACATATACGAAAATTTATGGATAAAAAGGCAGTGTTTGGAAATATTTCTCATGAAGTACAATTGAAACCATTTGGTTTGAAAACTGTCAGTTCAATTGTTCTTAGCAACAATTGATTGTAACTATAATTGGTGTTTGTTTGTTTTATAAAAATCTTAAAACTCTTTCCTCTCATGAAACGTATCATCAAGGAGGACCTCAATTTCATGAAGAAATTCAACAAGAAAATATTCACCCTAGCCAAGTATATTCATTAAATTTAGAGGTTAGATTGTGTTTCTGACCACCAAGCATGTCATTGCATTCAATGCTTTGTTTGTTTGTACTAGAAACAACATATTTTCTAGAGATCGTATAATATGAATGATGGTACAAGTTTTCATGTTCATGGCATATGCTATTATTCCTTTTTATCATTACAAAGACTAATGGTTACATTGCCACATCCAAATGTATTCAATCAAAGTCATGGGTACTTTGAATTTGCTCAATGAATTAAATGATCTTTGTTGCAACTGAAATAGATCAATGCCAAGTTGGAAAAAATAGAATCGGAGATGGAAGCATTTGAAGGAATCATAGGTCCTCTTGGACCCTTAGAAATCAAGTCATCTTCAATTTCACCTGTTATTGTCAATAACCAAAATAGTGCAAAGACAAAGACAACGCAATCATGAATCATCTCTTATCGCAGGTTGCTTGTTTCTAGAACACTTAATCTCAAGTTTTATATGAGAGGAAAAGTTTCTGCCTTTAATACTTCCTAAGATGCTTCTATTTTGTTTCATAGTGTTTTCTTGTATTCAACCAAATAGCACAATAGAGTAAATGAAGTTAATCCATTTGAGCAGGTGAGCTTAAAGCCTTTTAAAAGAGACCATGCTTGTGTCTTAGATCACCGATGTAAAATTATATAATAATTCTATTAAGGGTTCTAGCTCAATGGAAGAGCACCTGCCTTATAGAAAGGAGGTTGATGGTTCGATTTCTCTATGCCATATATATATTATGAAACCATTACAAAAAGATAAATTACCACTACAAAAATAGAGATAAACTAGCCAAAATATGACCAAAATCCGCATATAAATGACCACTGGTGGCAAATTAGCGGTCACTGATCACACGGCCAACAATGTGGTCATATTTAGTTTGGTATTTTATAGCTTATCTTGTCGTCATATATTTGGTCATTAATTATGACAATTAATGACCAAATATATGACCACAAGATAATCTATAAATGACCAAGTTAGATATGACCACTTTTTTAGTCACGTGATCAGTGATCGCTAATTTTCCACCAATGGTCACCAAATCAAAAGCGGTCATTTATATGTAGATTTTGGTCATTTTTTTCATTTATCTCTCATTGTGTACTAGTGTATTCCCCTATTTGTAGGTGAAACAAGGAGGATGTATAAAGAGCAAATATATGCTTATGTATTGAATGAGGGAAGTAATCCTATCAATTATCCTTTATACAACGTTGAATAGGACATGGGGTGTTGCATGCTATATGGAGTAAGTGAATATGACAAAGAAATATATCCTTTGAGGCCAATGAAAGATATAAAGCACACACAAGACCAAATCTAGAATATGTATTTTGATGGACCTTATACCAAAGAAGAATCTATAGATGGTGTAGTCCTTATATCCCCCAACAAAGAATAATTTTTGTTGTCATTTAAGTTGAATTTTGAAACCACAAACAACGTGGCTGAGAATGAAGCATTAATTTTGGCATTAGAGGCAGCAAGAGGAATGTGAATAACTCAGATTGTAGCTTTTGAAGACTCATAGTTGATAGTGCAGCAAATAAAAACAATTTATCAAACAAAGCATCCTACAATGAGAGATTATATAAAGATAGTATGGGATTTGATTGATAATTTCTTTCATGCATTTAACATTTCTGCTTTTCCTAGAGAAGAAAATCAGAAAGCTGATGCTTTAGTAGTAGTAGCAAGTACTTTTAAACCTCCTACTCAAATCAAAGTTAAACAATAAGTGGAAATGATTTATAGACCATCAATCCATAACAACGCTAAGCATTGGCAAGTGTTTGAATATGAACAACATATAAAAATATTTTTGGAAATGACAGATGGATTTTCCAACACATGTATTGATCAGGAAAAGAATGAAGATGAAAGTATAAATGGTCAGGAGGAAAGAAATCAAGAACCCACAAGGACAAAGTTAAATAACAAAATAGAATATCAAAAGATTGTTCAACTGAAAAATAATTTCATCCCTAAAGGTATTGTCCCTTTGGAAAGGTTGTTAGATAAAAATGATGTTCCTCACACATCTATAATTCATCCTAAAGAAGAATATGTAGACAATGTAAAAATTGGCACTAAAAGTGAATCCAAATATGTCAAACTGTCCAAATTGCTACCCAAAGGAGAAAAATAGAGATACATAAAATTGTTTAAAGAATATATTGATGCATTTGCATGGAAATATGAGGACCTAAAAACATATGATACCTCAATAATTGAACACAAGATACCCCTGAAGCCCGGGACTAAACCATTTAATCAAATGTTGAGACAAACAAACCCCATCCTCTTACCAATCATAGAAAAAGAGTTAAGGAAGTTATTGGATACCAAAATAATAATTCCATTGAGATATTCAGAATGGGTGGCTAATATAGTTCCAGTTATAAAAAAGAGTGGTGAAATCATATTGTCTGTTGGTTTTAGGAACTTGAACAAATGCTCTCTAAAAGATAACTATCCTATGTTAAAAATGGACCAAAATTTATAGAACGCGGTAGGATCTAATAGAGTTTCGATGATCGATGGATTATTAGGTTACAATCAAGTTGATATGAGCAAAGAGGATAGAGAAAAAAATTCATTCACTACTCCTTGGGGTATTTCCATGTATTATAAAATGCCATTTTAATTGATGAATGCAGGAGCAACTTTCTAGTGAGCCTTGGATATTTCCTTAATAGGAGACAAATATAAGTTCACAGTAATTTATATTTTGATGATATTGTAGTATTTTCAAAAAATGATGATGATCATTTGTTCCATTTAAGGAAAACACTTAAGAAATGCAGGAAGATTGGAATTTCTTTGAATAAAAATAAATCTGGTTTTGCTATGCGAGAATGCAAATTATTGTGTCATATCATGTCCAAATATAGAGTAAGAATAAACATTGAAAGGGTATCAACCATTCAATAACAGTGGATTCTTTTAGAAATAAGAAGGAAGTCTAGTCATTCCTTAAAAGAATAAAATTTCTAAGAAGATTCGCCCCCAATTTGGATGAAAAAATTAAAACCATTACTAACATACTCAAAATTGGCGATGAGGTAAAATGGACTAAAGAAGCCAAATAGTATTTTGAGACTCTCAAGAAATCCATTAGAGAAGCACTAGTGTTGGTTATCCCATATTATTCTAAGCCTTTTCTAATATTATTTTTTTCATCTGCACATACTATTGTTGTTGTATTACAGTAGAAGAATGATGATGGATATGAACAACCTATTACCTTTTTTAACAAAGCACTTAGAGATGCCGAGTTAAAATATAGATTAATGGAGAAACAAGCGTATTATATGGTAAAGGATTTAAAATCGTTTAGATGTTATATTTTGCACTTTGAAATCATTGCTTCTATTCCACATATAATTGTGAAGGATATTCTCTTCCAAACTGGTAGTGAAGGAAGATGAGGTAAATGGATCGCAAAAATCTAGGAGTATGATTTGGAAATATAACCTACCAAGATGGTGAAAGGACAAGGACATGAAAAACTATTAGTTGAGTCAAACTATAAGGCCTTAGATCTAAATCTGATTGTATAATTGACAGAAGAATAAAAGTTAAAGAATGTGCAAGATGTACATAATGACACCATGAAGGTAAAATCAAAGTTCTAAGAATCTGAATGATATAAAGACATTGTCTATTACTTGATGAACTTAGAGTGTATAGAGCATTTATCTAAATCTCAAGGTAGATATCTAAAGTTGTGTGCATTAAAATATTGTATTTTGGTTGAGTACATTTATTGTAAATACCGTCAAGGAATCCTGTTAAATTGTGTGGTGGAAGATGAGACTGGGGGAATTGTCATAGAGTTTCATAAAGGAGTGTGTGGAGGTCATCATGCATCGAGACATACTACATATAAATTTCTCAAAGATGGATATTACTGGAAAAAATTATTTATTGATACTAATATGATTGTTAGATCATGTGTTGAATTCCAAATACTTGGAGAAAAAAAAAGTTGATACCATTGCATTTAAATCCAATCACAACATTAGGACCATTCTAGCTGCGGGGACTATATTTAATTGGTGAAATAAACCCAATTCTAGTGGAAAACACAGATGGATACTAACTTCCATAGAATATTTTACCAAATGGGTAGAAGCAATCCCTACAATATTATCGAATGAATATGTCATCCTGAGATTTTTGGAAGAGAATATCCTGTCAAGGTTTGAATTCCCAATAAAAACAATCACTGAAAATGCAAAACAATTCAAATGTATCTAAGTGATTGAATTTTGCCAAAATTATAATATTAAGTTAGTCCATTCAACCACATACTACCCATAGGGTAATAGAATTACTGAGTCATCTAACAAAAGTTTGTCGAGGATCATAAAGAAGATGTTAGCACAAAACAAAAAGGATTGGGATGTGGATATGAAATATTCCTTATGGACTGCATAATAAGTGTCAAAATATCAATTGGTACCTCCCCTTTCTAGCTAGTATATGGGAAATATTCCCTTGTTCCAATTCAATTGGAATTACCTTTTCTCAAACTCATTCAACATGAAACTGAAGAACTAGACAACATGGTTAGGAGGATCTATGAGTTAATTGAGCTTCAATAGGAGAGAGAAATGGTCAATGAAAGTTGATAGAGAATCAACTAAAAATTAAAAATCCTTTGACAGAAGAGCATTGGAAAGATATTTCCATCCATGAGACCTTGTCCTGAAATGGGATGCCAAAAAAACAAATAAGGGAAAGCATGGAAAGTTTGACAATCTATGGATTGTCCCATTTATAATCCATGAGGTCAAGGGAAAAAAAACTTTCATTTTAACTAATCTTGATGGTGAGAAGATATAATACCTTGGCAATGACAAGATTCTAAAGAGATTCTTCATTTAATGAAACCAGGTTCCATGGATTTTTGTAAATATTAAAGTAGAAGAATCTCAAATTTCATGCTTTATTTCAAGTCTCAACATTTCAATTTTGAATTTTGTTTAGATGTTGTAAATAAATGAAAAGAATAACCTGCAAGTTGCAAGAAAAATATCATGCTAATGACTTCATATCCCAACAAGAAAGGAACAGGTCTACAAGTTCTCAACATCCTGCATAACAAAAAGCTGTCCTCGTGAAGCCCATGTTAGTACTCAAAATGTTTAAGGGATCTTGGAGACCTTGAATCAGTTAATTAATACTGTAGGATAGATGAAATGCGTTGAATTAAAGAATCATAAGATTCATAAATCCTAACAGGTGACCATGAGCTAAGATTTGGGCGCTAACCAAGGGACGAGCAGATAATTGTAAATATTCAATCGATCAAACAACCAAGATGAATAGTGCTTGGTGAAACGATTAGACAGTAAAGACCGAGGAAGGACGAGTAGATCTATCAATTGATCAACTTGATCAATGGTCTATAAGGAGAGTGCATAGGTCGAAGTGATGTGTGTTTATAGCTAAAGAAGCAACAATCACTTTTTAAAAAGGTGGCATTAGATCTAATAGTGGAAACCCATCACACATTTGTAATGTGAACGTACCTTGGGGGGACGAGACCATGTGCAAAAGCAATACTTCCCAAAAGCATGTATCCAATTCCTATTGGTTGTGCATGCTCAAGGAAATTTTCAAAACCACTCAGGAAAGTATACATTATGGCCCTCCGAAACAAGGGTGGTTTCTGCATAGGACAAAAAGTGACCCCACCGTCTTTCCATTCATCGTATCAGGTCTATTTAGCTTACCGAACCTTTTGTCAGAGGTCACAACACCTATTCTCCTAGCCAGTAATATCCTGCCAAGTGTCTCTATGAACCCAATTCCCGCTAAAAGTCAAGTTTTGTCCATAATACTAGTCATTGATGTTCATGAAAAGTAAAAAATACTCATGAACCAAAGCTATGAGCATCCAATACATCCACTTAGTAGCCAACTTAGTCGCTTGAACAAAGGTCACCATCCACTTCACCTAATAGGGTAAAACAATTTAAACCTTCATGCATTTATTTTTTACCTAAAATTATGAAAATGAACTTTACCCTAATCCTCTTGTAATGAACCAATTCAAAAATTCCCAACAAAGGCAGAATTTGGGGAAAAATTGCCTTGACTAGCCTTGACTCTAGGGGGTTCAAATGGCACAAGAGGGTCTCGAATTTGATAAGGAATTATCTGAGGAGTATTAGGACCACTAAACAGACTCAATAATAAATTTATGGTAGGTTATGGACATCTTCAACTCAATTTGGGAACATTGGAAAAAATGGTAAAATTACTAGGAATTTATGGTGCAAATCCCCCTAGGGTGTGAGCAGAAATGAATCTCCAAATCCTATGAGACCCTCCCAAATTGTCAAATAGAGTATGGGGAATATTATTAGACTTAATTTACATTCATTTGGTATGGTTAATAGTTCTGTAACATATTTTTTAATCTTCTTATTCGAATGTATAAATTCAATGATATTTTCTTAAGGGAAATGACATGTAAAAGCTTATCTGTGACTCATAATTCGTGTATATAATGGTTCAGAACAAATGATAATGAATATTTACCATGAAAATAATTTTAGTATCTCATTAAAAACATATAATATCAGATCCATGTCACAATACACATCAGATATACAACCCCATTACAATGAGAAATCAACACAAGGAAACTAGTCACAACAATGCTTGGAAATGTGGGAATTTTCATATGTATTTATTCTGATTTAGACTTATAGAGATGATTAGGGACATATTAAAGATACAAAAATAATCCACCCATTCTTGGGAATCAACTGGACTCAATGGGGCACAACCACCATTCGCACAAGTGCACCATCATAGAAATATATATAAATATTGAAGTGGGGATTAAGAGAATGGGAGGAAATACGGGTCAAGAAAAAAAGTAGCATCCTATATGCAGTATAAAAAATCCATGAAGCTCCAAATGAGAGGTTAGGGTGTCCTCTCCCACATCCAACTTGGATGATAATATCACTCTCTCGAAATTGGCTCACTAGCAGGGTAAGTTAGCACTCACCGTGTAATGGACAAGCTAGTGCTTTCTCAAATGCGAAAGGAAAATTATCAAATGATAAAAATACATTCTCATTCCTCTTGACATATTTTTATAACCATCCTAAGGCTCTCCAAGGTATAATTCACTCCCATAGGCTTCCTCCAACTCATCCTTTATGTTTAGTAACCTCCATGACAGTTGTCCTTCTCCTCAACCCTTCATCTTCCTCCAAATTCAAATTGCTATCACCAAGCCTCAAGTGCGCCCTATTGGAGGATATTTTTATCCCTGACATGTAAGATTGTCATAGGTTTGAAATCAGGTCTGAAATCATGTCTGAATTGTCATATAATATTCCATCATTGTTTTCATAAAACGTAGGGAATCTCTCTACAACTGGCACCTTGTTTCTTCCTAGAATCTTCCTCTTCTATGGGGATTTAATCCTATTCACCCATTTGAATCCTTGGGATCATGACATGTTACTTGAGACCTCTTCACCTTCAAAAAATGTTCCATTACTCATAATTTCGAATTTGGGGCTAATTCATGACATGTGTAAGGAAGAATCTAGTCACCCAAGGCCTCGATGAACCGCCAAATGTCCTTATAGAGAAATGCCACTTTATTTTATCTCTATTTATTATTTGTATGAACCAATTTAATGTGTAAATGAAAAAATAAGGTTCTCTTGGGTCCCATAGCTTCCTTATTACAAGATTTAACGCCTCCTCCCCAACCTAGTGTACTAGTAGGTGGGTGCAACATAGTCAACTAGTAGTCTCCTTGGGATGGGAACATGATAGTAATCCCCACCCAATATTGCTTGTCCTCAAGCAATGCAAAGTTTGGAGGCTGCAAAATTTTTTCGTCTTCCCAAGTGGATTCCTCACTAGGAAAATCCTTTAAAAATTGAGCTCACATGAATCTATGAACCAAGACAAAACTCACAAATAGATCTCACAAAAAATTTACTCAGTATTGACATGAAACAATGCAAAAAATGGCTTGCAACTGTATAATTATTTCATTAATGAAAAAGTAAATGGATACAATCTGGATGATGTTTACAATGTAATACATTGATATTAATAACCATACAATTCGAATACATAACAGGAAATTCTAATTGATTGACTTAGTCTAACTATATGGATAACTTGACATGTCTAAATCACTATTGGAGCCTAACTAGTTAGCTCTAATTGTCTAAATCAATGGCTCAATCAGTTATAATCAGTTAAACTAGTCTAACTGAATGTAACTGGATGTAACTGACTCATAACTAGGCTTGACTAGTCACCAACTGAACTCAACTGAAGGTGGTTGGTGCCGACTCTCCCAGTGGATCCTAAATTGTAGGGATTGGTATAGGAGGTTCCTAAAGTGATGCATGCAAGTGAATTCAGTGGAATTTATCCTCAATCAATGTTCCCCACACTCTAGTAACTGGTACATGTGGCCCAATTAGGCCATGTGGACCCAATGGTACTAGTGACTCAATAATGACTGAAAAGACTCCTAATTTAGGAATAACTGACCAATTTGGACAAGGGAGGATTATAATCCTAACGCCCCCCTGAATGATAACTTAGACAGCTATGGGCCCTGGTAACTAAGACCAAAGGTCACCCATTATAGCTAAAATGAAAAAGTAACTGCTTAATACAAATAAGGAAACAGGGAAAAACCTCATGGGAAAAATACCCCCCTTTAAACTAAGCAGGTAGAATCAGGATTCAAGCTTGTTCTTCTATGCATAGGTCTCCTAGGTGTTGGAATGTGAACTTATCCATACAAAAACAATTATTATGTCTGGAGGAATCTTCCTCTTTGAAAGAAGAATACTGTGCTCAACTGAAATAAACATAGACAACTTCTGGATGAAAACTAGACCCATGTAGAGCAATTGAAATCAATTGATAAGAGAGAAAAAGTGCTTGAGAATTTGACCCATGTGAGGAAAACCCAAGAAATTGATATATTTTTTCCTTGAAAAACAAACCATGTAGGTAATACCAACCCGAAGTGTTAGGAGAAAGTGTCCATGCAGATGCAGAATGTCTCCCTCTTTACTAGTTCTGCGAGGAGATGATCATGTGATCAAAGGTAGAGAAGCCTTGGGACTGTGGAGAGCGAATGCTTGAGCTCCATAATATGATATAGATTCATAAATAACCAATGAATCACAAAATACAATATCATCAACCTCATAAGAGTAAACTAACATCAAATCCCCAACAACAAGTTTGAAGAAGTCTTGCGGTACTTGATTTGTCACACCAAAATTAATGAGATCAGATACAAGAATGATTGAAGGCTCTTGGAACTTAAAATTTGAACCAAATAATATAATATAATATACAAATAAGATCATATCATATCCAAAAAGTTTCATATCATATCCAAAAGTGTGGTCCACCGATATGGTAGATGCACAATTTTCTCCTTCTTCAAAATTATGAATATTGGTGCATGCAATCCTGTAGGAATTTGCTGGAAGATATAGATCAAGGAGAGTGAATGGATCACTCCTACAATATGATATTATTTACAAAATATCCAATGGATTAATTATCATCACACCAACACAAATATTATAGGGAGAGAAGTCAAATTCCTCTTTACTTTCGGAAGCAATCATCGGCAATTTTCCACATAATTTAAAGGAGAATCACTGGAGAATATTTGCATAGAAGTGTAGAAGAGATTTTATTCAATATCAGATATTCGAATTTCTTCTTCTCGATAAGGCATATGAGAATACGAGATATCATAGATCTCATAAACTTTTGGAGCACCAGGAGAAGGAGTCACTGGAAGGAGACTTTCTTGAATTCGAATTGACTGTGAGGAAGATTCCGCTTCTTATTCATCTTGAACAACTTCATCAATGATAGTAGAGGCTGATAATTTTGAATCAAGAAATATTGCGGTGTTGGGTGTGCTGTCCAAAGTTATATAATGGTCCTCATTATTCTTGACAAAGGTTCTATCCAATTTTGTCTAAAGATCCTTTGGGTATTCAGCAAAACCAATCAGGTAGTGCAAGCTAGGAGAAAGGGCCAGAAATATTGCTCCAAAATTTCCATCACCGTCATTTATCCGTTCATTCTCATTCTCATAATAATATTTACCAAGTACAATAAACACATCATAGATATCTTGTCTATTTAGAGATGAAATCGTCTTCATCTTCCATTCTGAATATCTTGTGGATGGAGTAAGAAGAGGAACTGATAATTTCGAATCCATCTGAATTTGTACCTGCAATTACACAAAAAAAACAAATTAAGGTTGAACAACCTGCAATTTTGGAGTTCACTTCACACCTAGCTTAGTCAATCAAGCAAGCTTGACCAACAAGGTTGGGCTTCTAGGAATTATGTGGTAAACTCTCCGCTTCTGGTGCAGAGCTGGAATGTTTTTGAGTTTTTTGCTCAACTTGCTTCATAGATCCAACATGAAATATATAGAAGAAGAATTGCCTTGTCCTACCGAGGTTTTGATACCATATAAAAATTAAGCTCACAGGAACATATGAACCAAGAAAAAACCCACAAATATATCTCACAAACAATTTACTTAGTATTGACATGAAACAATGCAAAAAATGGCTTGCATCTATATAATGCTTTCATTAATAAAAAAGTAATTGGATACAATGCGGATGATGTTTATAATGTAATACACTGGTATTAATAACTAGAAAATTCTAATACATGAGAGGAAATTCGAATTGATTGACTCAGTCTTCCTGTATGGATAACTGGACATGTCTAAATCACTATCAGAGCCTAACTAGTTAGCTCTAGTTGTCTAAATCAATGGCTCAATCAGTTAGAATCAGTTAAACTAGTCTAACTAAATGTAACTAGATGTAACTAAATGTAATTGGATGTAACTAAATGTAACCGACTCATAACTAGGCTTGACTAGTCACCAACTGAGCTCAACTGAAGGAGGTTGGTGCTGACACTCCCAGTGGCTCCTAAATTGTAGGGATTGGTTTAGGAGGCACCTAAATTGTAGGTATGGGTCTAGGAGGCACCTAAATTGATGCATGCAAGTGTAGTCAGTGGAATTTAGCCTCAATCAGTGTTCTCCACACTCTAGTAGCTGGTACATGTGGCCCAATTAGGCCATGTGGACCTAATGGTACTAATGACTGAAAATACTCCTAATTTAGGAATAATTGACCAATTTGGACAAGGGAGGACCATAATCCTAACAAATCCTTCCATTGTACCAAGTATTCTTTTATTGTTATGCTTCTTAACCTACTCTCCCTTATTTTCAAGATTTTGTATGGAATGAGAACTAGTTGTCCTTCATCATCCAAAGGAGGTAAAGTATATGAAACTGAAATATGCTAACCCATAGCCTTATTTAGACATGAAACATGAAATACATTATGAATTTTACTTCCCATGGGAAGCTACAATTTATAGGTCACTTCTCCAACCTTTCGAATCACCTTGTAGGGACCATAAAACCATGGTTTGAGTTTTTATGAACCTTTACCTTTTATGGTGGTTTGTTTATATGGATTCAACCTAAAATACACCAAGTCATTCTCTTGGAAATGCCTCTCCAATCTATGTTGTTCTGCATATTGTTATTTTATTTTATTTTGGGCAACCTGCAAGTTATATTTCAAAGCCTTCAAAATTTATTGACTTTCTTCAATTCAATCCTTAGCCTTTGGAGCTCTACTATAACCAAAAACGTGGTCAATAAAAGTGGATTCCTCATAACCATAAAGTGATTTTAAAGGATACATGCCAATGGACATATGAAAAGTAGTATTGTAACAAAACTCACCTAAATGCAACCATTTATCCGTGATTTTTTCTGCCCACTAACATAGTTCCTCAAGTTGCCTTCCAACCATTGATTCAACCTCTTTATTTGGAAATTATCTTGTGGATGATAGCTTGTGCTAGGTGTCAAATGTTTTCTGACCATTTTGAAGAGCTCTTGCCAAAATGCACTAAACAATCTACTATCCCTGCCACTAACAATGCTCTTAGGAAGCTCATGCAATCTAAAAACTTATTTAAAAAATAGTTCAACCACTTGTGCAGTAGTGAAAGTGGTAGTAACAAAAAATAAATGAGAAAATTTATTGATCCTATCAACCACCACAAATATGAAATCCTTACTAAATACCTTGAGCAAACCAGTGATGAAATCCATAGAAATGCTTTCCCATTTTTGTTCTGGAATAAGAAAGGGGTGTAAGAGGGAAGATGGATGAGTGTGCTATACTTTAATATTATGACATGTGGGTAATTCACTAACATAATTCAAAACATAATCCTTCAAACCTTTCCATGAGAACCTTTCCCTCAACATTCAGTATGTTTTGAGGAAACTAGGTTGGCCTGCTAGAAAAGAATCATGATATTTCTTTAAAATTTTGTCCTTCAAACGTGAACTAGGGACCAAATAAAATCTATATTTGTAGTATATGATTCCTTCCAACACATTATACCTATCATCATGGTTATTCCCATAAAAAATTTCACAAGAAAACTTATCCTTGGCATACTCTACTTCTAATGTGGCTTTCCAATTTTCTGCTACATCCACCATAGAAATAGAAGGTCTTCTAAATACAACATAAAATAACACATTATTTTTTCCCTTCACATACTCAATATCAAATTCAAATTCTTGAATCTTACTCACCCACTTTTTCTGCCTTTCATTTAGACCCTTTTGAGTGAGGAAGTACCTTAAGATGTTATGGTCAATTTTGACCATAAATTTGTTTCCCACCAAGTATTTTCTAAATTTGTTCAAAGCATGCATGATGGATAACATTTCTTTATCATATATGGAGTAAAGCTTATAATGTGGCTGCAAATTCCTACTCTCAAAATCTATTGGTTGTTGTCCTTTTTTAGGACTGTTACAATGCCCTCTCCTGATGCATCACATTCCAAGACAAATGGTTTAGAAAAATCAGGCAAGGCTAGAATAATACAATTTCTTATTCCCTATTTCATTATTTATAAATCATTTTCATCCCCTTCATTCCATTGGAAATAATATTTCTTCTTTAAATCAGTGAGAGGTGAACTGAGTTGGGAGAGTCCATTCATAATATTTCTATAGTAGGTGCAGATTCTAATGAATCCTCTCAATTCACTGATATTTTTGGGATGAGGCCATTCTATGATGCCTCTTATTTTCTCCATATCCACCTTCACACCATATTTTACAATGTTGTGCCCAAGATACAAGAGCTATGTCAAACCAAACTTACATTTTGATAGCTTAGCAAACAAAGATTGATCATGCAGAATTTTTAATACCTCTTCTAGATGATTCAAATGTTCCTTCCAACTTTTACTGTAAATAAGAATGTCATCAAAGAAAACTAGTACAAACTATGAAGGTGCTCGTGGAATATTGTCCATGCATTATTGGAATGTGGCAGGTGCATTTATCAAGCCAAAGGGAATGGAAACAAACTCAAAGTGACTATAGTGGCATCTGAAAGCAATCTTAGGTATTTATTCTTCCCTCATTCGAATTTGATGATAGTCAGATCTAAGGTCAATATTTGAGAAGAACTTGGCTCCCTAGAGCTCATAAATGAGTTCATCAATCCTTCAGATGGGATATATATTCTTTATTTTCTTCTTATTCAATTCTCTAAAATCAATGCACATCCTCAAAGTTCCATCCTTTTTCTTTACCATGACAATTGAAGAAGCATATGGGATGGAACTAGGACTTATGAAACCCAACTCCAAGAGTTATTTAATGGCCTCATGAATATCATCTTGAATAAAATTTTGGGTGTCTATATAACTATATTTTGATAGGTTGCACTCCTATCTCTAACTCCATGATATGCTCCACCCCTCTGTTTGGTGGTCTTCCTAGGGGAAGGTCTCCAAAAACACTTTCATACTTACTCGATAATTGCTCTATATTTTTAGGATTCTTGGAATCCTTCAAGTGAGGTTTAGTAGTTGTAATTAAACATTCATAATCAAATTCTATGTATCCATGCTTCAAGATATAACTCACGACGTGGGAGGACACCACTTGATTTGGGCTAGTGTGCATTCCCCTTAACAAGATGGGTTTACCTTCCGAATTTTTGAACCTTATTTCAGGGACTTGATAGTTCATTGTATGCTCTCCTAAAGAATACAACCACTATACTCCAAAAACCACATTTGTATCAGCCACATTCACTACATAAAAAAAATTTCAGTGATTGTATGATTTCCTATAGTAACTTGAAGCTTTGGAATCCATTTAGTGCAATCCATAGAATTGTTACCTGGAATGATGACTATGAAACCATAAAAATTTTCAGCTTGTAAATTTCTCCTCTCCAACAAGGATGCATATATGAAGTTATGAGTGGCCCCTCCATCCACTAGAATCGTGACCTTTTGGCCTTGTATGTTACCTTTCAGGGTCAAGGTGTGGAATCTAGGTACACCTGAGAGTGCTACAATTTTTCCCGTGTCAGGAGTGGGTTGTTCTTATTCTACTGTTTTATACTCCTCCTCTTGGGATGAAATTTGTGATTCCTTCTCCTCCTTCCCCTCTTCATCATCTTTAGAGAAACCTTCAATGTAGCGTGCCTTCCCCTTGGCACATCTATGTCCCGGAACCCAAGGTTGTTGGCATGGGAAACATAGCTTCTTTCTTCGAAGTTCTTATTTGTGTGGTCCTCCTTTATTTTATTTGTTAGAGGAGTCATTTTTCCATGGTTTATTACCTTCCTTGAACTTGGAAGGAAAATTTAGTTGGGGGGGGTATTTGGTTTTTGGAAACACATTCTGTTAATCCCTTGTCAAATTCATGGCATCCTTCAACGTGGTTAGCTTGTGGGATTTCACAAGCCCCATCAAAGGTTATTTCAATCCTTCAGTAAAAAATAAAACCAGCCTATGCATAGATACATCATAAACCATTACTGAAATATTTTCAAATTCTAACGTATACGCTTCAGGATTTCCTATTTGCTTCAATTACGCTAGTTCTTTGAAAGGAAGTTGGCGGTCTTTCCTCTCAAATATCTCCATTAATGCATTGGATAAAACCTCATAAGATAAAATATGATCATGTACCAAGGTTATAATACCATGGAACCACCAATCACCAGCTTCCCCTTCAAGATTCAAAATGGCTATTTTCAATGCATCTTCTTCAACCATAGGATTTAACTGAAAAATACACACAATTTCTGCAACCAAGCACTAGCAGAAATTTGCTAGGAACCATCAAACAAATGAATATTTAATTTTCCCATGGTGTATCTTAATTAATTATTAATAGGAGGTTCCCTAATCCCACTTACTCCTTGCTTAAACCGAAGATAGGCTCTAATGAACTCATCGAAAGGCAGGACTTTCCTACATTCATCACTTAGTTGCTTCCAATCATTTGTTGCTTCCCTCACATCATAAGAAGTGTAAGAGACTTACATGGACTATAAAACATTAGGTATTTCAGGTCCATTCTGGTTCTTGAACTCGTAAGTTTGGTTATGAGGTCCAGTATTCCAAAAAATGGCTTCTCCATTAGTCTTCTTCTCAACATGAGGTGAACTACTACCACTCCTTGGTGTTGACTTGCCCCCAACTTGGATAGCCAAAAATTCAAATCCTTGAATAAAGTGTTTGGACATCCCTTAAAGATATTATTTAATTAATGTATTTATTTCCTCATTACTATCTTTGTCATCCACATCTCTCAGTTCTAATTTTTCCTTAATCTCCTTGTAAAAAGAACTAACTTCACCACTTTCTTCCATTTCACTGTTAAGGTCTCTAGTTTATGTTTCTAATGGATGGATATAATAATTGGAAACATGAATATAGGAATCCAATAGGTTCTAATATCATTCTCTGATACCACTTTAATGACCCAATTCAAAAATTCCCAACAAAGGCATAATTTGGTGAAAAATTGCCTTGACTAGTGTTGAGTCTAGGGGATTCGAATGGCACAAGAGTGTCCATAATTTGATAAGGAATGATATGGGTAGTATTAGTACCAATAATTAGAATATTTTATAAATTAATTTAAGGTTATATATATATATATATTAAACCTGATTTGGGAACATTGACAAAAATGGTAAAAATACTAGCAATTTATGGTGCAAATCCCCCTAGGGTGTGAGCAGAAATGGCTCTCCAACTCCTATGAGACCCTCCAAAATTTTCAAAAAGAGTATTAGGAATAATATTAGACTTAATTTAATGTCATTTTTTATGGTTAATAGTTCTTAAAGAGAGTTTTTAATCTTCTTATTCGAATGCATAAATCCAGTGATATTTGCTTAAGGGAAATGACATGTAAAAACTTAACCGTGACTCATAATTCATGTATATAATGGCTCATAACAGAGAATAATGAATATGAACCATGAAAATAATTGAAATATATCACTAAAAACATATAATATCATATCCAAGTCACAATAAACTTCAGATATACAACCCCATTGCAATGGGAAATCAACACAAGGAAACTAGTCACAACAAAGCTTGGAAATGTGGACATTTGCATATCTATTTATTCTGATTTAGAATTATAGATATGAATACGGACATATTATAGAGCCATAAATAATCCACCCATTCTTGGGAATCAACTGGGCTCAATGGGGCGCAACCACCATTCACACAAGTGCGCTATCATATAAAGATATAGAAATATTGAAGGCAGGATTAAGGGAATGGGAGGAAAGATGGGTCATGAACAATAGAAACATAATATATGCAGTATAATAACTACACGAATATATAAATTAGAGGTTAGGGTGGCCTCTCCCAAAACCAACTTGGATGATAATCTCACTCTCGAAATTTTCTCACTAGCAGGGTAAGTGAGCAGCTGCACTCACCGTGCAATGGACAAGCTAGTGCTTTCCAAAATGCCAAAGGAAAATTCTCAAATGATCAAAATAAATTATCATTACTCATGACATATTTTTATAACCATAATAAATCCTTCCAAGGTTGAATTCACTTCCATAGTCTTCCTTTAACTCATCCTTGATGTTTCGTAACCTCCATGACACTTGTCCTTCTCCTTAACCCTTCATCTTCCTCCAAATTCGAATTGCTACCACCAAGCCCCAAGTGCACCCTCTTGGAGGATATTTTTATCCCTGACATGTCATATTGTAATAGGTGTGCATTCACGTCTGAAATAAGGTCTGAATTGTCATAGAATCTTCCATTATTGTTGTCATAAAACGCAAGGAATATCTCTCCAAGTGGCACCTAGTTTCTTCCTAGCCTCTTCCTCTTCTATGGGGATTTACTCCTATTCACCCATTGGAATCCTTGGGATCATTAAATGTTACTTGAAACCTACTAAACTTTCAATAACGTTCCATTAATCATAATTTAGAATTTGGGATTAAGTCATGACATGTGTAAGGAAGAATCTAGTCACCTAAGGTCTCCATGAACCTCCAAATATATTTATGGAGAAATGTCACTTTTTTTCTCTCTATTTATTATTTGCATGACCCAATTCAATGTATAATTGAAAAAGTACAGTTTTCTTGGGTCCCATATCTCGCTTATTGCAATATTTAATGCCTCCTCCCCAACCTAGGGAACTAGTAGGTGGGTGAAACATAGTAAACTAGTAGTCTCATTGGGATGGGGACATGGCACCTATAAACTCCCAAATTAGCCCTAACTAGAGAATCTGAACCCATAAAATGGACCAACCAACCTCAAAATTTCCCCACAAGTCTAGTCCAATAGAGAACTTAACCATTTTTTACCATCAATATGATATTAGGGATCCCATAATCTCCCATTCAGACCTGATTCGAACCTTAGTTGAAGCACATTATAGAGAAACCATAGACCAATACCCCTATTAGTTATGGAAGTATAACCTAATACGCTTAGTATTCCCTCCCATGGTGCATTTCCCTGAATCTATAGTGTGGTTCTTGGCATGTTATTCACGAAGCCAAAGAACCATTAAATCTTTCGATCGAACCAGAGTTCACTCTACCAGTGGGACAAGACCTCCTACCATTTGGAGAAACAGATTTATTCTTGTAGTACCAAACCCTAGGCCCTTATAATAAAACCATTGACATAAAACATTATATAGTAGCGAGAATAGTAGCTACAAACCAAAATCCCCCTTTGAAAATCAATTTCTTCAAACCTAAGGGGAGAAAAAACATTTCCCTGTTGTGTTGGCATATTAGGGTAAACAAGTGACGAAGAAATGGATGAGACCGTGTTAGGTTTCCTCTCAAAATTACATCTAGTAGTAGGCCAAAATACAAAGTATATTACTCATGCTTTTCTAGATCAAATTCTCAATCAACAACTAACATAGTTTAGGTTAGCTAAGATTTTGCTGTCAATATTCATGGCATTTAATGGAGAATCAGTGGTGGGAGGAGTTAATGTCAACGTTTCAAGCCAAGCGTGGCTCATCTTCAGGACATAGCGATGCCTGGAAGATCATTCATCTTTCAAAGGTGTATTAATACAAGAAAAACTAAATTAGGAGGTGCTTGCTAGGTCTTGGTTTGTCGGTTTGGTTTGTGTGTAGTTTTTAGGGTTTTATTTTATTTTAATTTTAATTTTTAATTTTTATTTAAAGTTTCCCAAGTTTTAATAAATTATTAAATAATATTTTTTTTTATTAATTCATTTTAATTTTATTAATATTTTAGTTTGTTAATAATTTTTTTTTTTATTCATTTTACTTTAGGTTAATTCTTTTAATAATTACATATCATTTTTTATTTTAATTGTATTTTATTAATAGGATTTAATCTTAATCATAGTTTATTTAATATTTTATATTAACATTAGTTTAGTTTATTAGTTTATTAGTTAATTAGATATATTGAATTTTAGTTTATTAATTTAATTTAATAATCAATTATAATTCTATTTTATGGTTCAATAATTTAATAAATTTAAATTTTTAATTTAAATTTTAATTTTAATCAAACTTTTAATTAGATTTTATTAATTTAGTTTAATTTTAACCTTAGTTTAGTTTTATTTAATTTAATTTTTCTTCTTAATTTAAGTATTTAGTTAAGCTAGGTTCAATTAGTTATTATTTAATTTGGTTAGGTTAGGTAACCAGGATTGGCTATAGAAAGACCGCCATCTCTGTTTAGGCAATTAGGGTTTTTAACTATCTCAATTGCTTCTCTAATTATTCTCCTTGACCAATTGTCAACTTGTGCTAGCACCTGCATATCTTCAATTTTGCTTGGGTGCTTCGTGTTGTGAGAGTGCTCTGCTAAAGCCAACTTATGGGTTCTATTGAGACGGATGTCAACACAGTGCTCTTTAACCCTAGTATGAATGGACCGTCTAGTTTTTCCTATGTAGGTTTTCTCACATTCACAAGGAATCAGGTAAACCCTCTTTTTAAGACTTGGGTTGATCGGATCTTTTACTGACCTAAGGAGCTTTCTGATGTTGTTTGGTGGAGAGAAAACATAATCAATATCCTTCTTTTTCAGGTGTTTAGCTATTTTGTCTGTGATCCCTTGAATGTAAGGAAGAAATGCCTTATGATCCCCCACTTTCTTCTCTTTGGATGAAACCTTCGGTCTATTCTCGCTGGTTTTTGTTATTTCGAGGGCTTTGTTGATTTGAGCTAGGTTATAACCATCAGTTAGGAATATGTTGCGTAGGTGTTCTTTTTCGGAGTCTATGTGGTCATTATCAGAAACTCTTAGTGCCCTGGTGAACATAGTGTTAAGAACACCATCCATGTTTGTTTGGGATTTCAAAAACACATTCTCAATAGATAGCTCTTTGTTTTTCCCAGGGAAGGTGGGAGNTAAATATAGTCTATTCAAAACAAAATAAGTAGTTTCTTTTATCCATTCTGTGATAAATATAATAAGAAAGAAGCCCAAAATATTATAAGAGCTCTAGCAAAGAAGCTTATTGTTTTCTTCATGCTACGTGTTACTATAGAATATTGCACATCTACGTTGAACTTTGCATTAACAAACTCTATCAACCAGTTATAATGAGTGAGCTGTAGTGCGGGTTGTTCTAATTAGCAATAGTGAAATGGAAGCTCTTCTATTGTTGGTGCTGCTAGGTCGGCGTTTATTCAAAGCACATAACAAGAAGTGGCTGTAAGACCATCTCGGATGGCTTCCATATTCTAAAAAAAATGATCCTTAAAAACAGTAAGAGAATGGGATTAATTCCATTTAAGATGGCACCCAAACCCTATCGAGGAAATTTAAGAACATTGCAGAGCATCTAAACACATTTTGGATGAAACCTTCAGTTTATTCTCACTGGTTTTTGTTATTTGAGGGCTTTGTTGATTTGAGCTAGGTTATAACCATCGGTTAGGAATACGTTGCGTAGGTGTTCTTTTTCGGAGTCTATGTGGTCATTATCAGAAACTCTTAGTGCCTTGGTGAACATAGTGTCACGAACAACCTTTTTTTGGTTTGGGCGATGATGTGAGAGGGCGTGAAGGTATTGTTCTGTGTGAGTTTTATTCCTGTAGACCTTGTGGGCTATGCTTCCATCCCGTTTCCTGATAACTAATGTATGAAGAAAGGGAAGTGCATTGTTTTCCTTCAACTCTTTCGTGGATTTGATGGACTTAGTTTGCTTGTTCAAATGATCAACAAATTTTTCTAGTTTCCTAACCAAGATATTTTCAAATTTCCCTCCTGCTTATTCTTCATTTCCCTACACCAGAATTTCAAATATTTTTAAATCCTAGTTTTGAATTCGATTGATCAATTAAACATAGATATTCCTACACATGAATGGAATCCGATTTTTATCAAAAAAGCAATCAATTATAACTTCACAGAGTTTACTAACAAAGTAATGAGGATCACCTATGTGGTGGTTCATGGGATAGATATGCCAAGGATTCCTAGAGAGGGAAAATAATGGTTATAGTTCACACTAGAAACCAGAGTTGGTGACTGGTTCCCATTTGAATATTATACCATTATCAGGGTGTATGGATTTGATGGAAAATGCTACAAACTACCTACCTTTCTGATGGTCAAGATATTAGAAATGGAATATGCCAAACAGAGACTGCTATCAAATGAGCTACACTTTGGGAGTGTTAAACAATAAAAATATTTCCATATCCCAAAAGATGTAGGTCCCTAACAAATCAGGTCTCTAAGTGTTATACATTACTTAGAAGGGTTCCTAGAGAAACTAAGCTTAGAGAAGGTTGAAGCAATGACATATGATCCTAATGGGGTAGTATCAAAATAAAGGAAGCAAAATAAGAATAAAGTATATGAACCAACTCTCGGGCTTGATTTGGTAAACATTCACTAGTACAAAATGAGAAATTAGTGACTAAAAAAATGACTAAAATTTGGATATAAACAACTATTTTTGAGTCAGTGACTAATAATAGTAGCTAATTTCCACTATCTTATAGCTTGACTAACTTAGTCATATTTAACTTAGTCATTAATTGGTTGACTAATTAGTCATTGATTTATTCATTGATTGCCACAATTAATGGCCAAATATATGAATAAATAAACTACTAGACGATAAATAAAGATAACCTATTGATGACTAAGCTAAATATGACTAAACGTTAGTTACACTATAATATACTGGAAATTAGCTACTAATAGTCCTGTATATGTGAATTTTAGTCATTTTCTTAGTCACAAATTTATGATAGGGAACGAAGGAATCAAACCACCAACCTCCTGCCTATAAGGCATGTGCTTTTCCATTGAGCTAGCACCCTTTAAGAATTGAGGTATAAGCAACAATTCATTTTACACTTAAATAAAGAGATCAAGAACCATCTTGACATTTGTACTTGTGATCTATAGAATCAACCTAGTTTTCTTATAATTAAGGTAACTCCACATCCGATGGATTGATAATTGTAATTCAAGAAAATGGTTTGAAAACTTACAGTTGTTTCCTCTGGTTTAGTAAACCACAATTTAACATAGGTTCCATACTTCTTTAAATACAAAGTGATACAAGTCACGATATCCATCCAATTTCTAAGTATGGAAGAGCATGCAATATGCAAAATACACCAAAACCTATGATTTAGAACCCTGATTTCATACTTAAATATATATATATATATATTTGAGAGGAGAGGTTGCTGTAAAAATGTGGTAGTGTTAAAAGAGAAGGCCACCATTTTGGTCACTGAAAGAGTGCCTGATAATTTGTGAAGAAAATCTTGTTGGAGACAAGTAAAGTTTGGTTACCTAAATATACAATCACTCCATCAATATAAATCAACAAATATGATGGTTCAAGTTTAGTGACAACCATGTGCAAAGAAAGTGAATTGTAATTGTCCTTGTCAATCAATAAAATTAAGCATATAAAAGGAAGAGGATACAACAATTTATCCCTAAGAATTTTGAATTCTCTATATGTGGTTTTAGACATTTATGGATTTTGCTTGCTTTTGGAAATAATAAGTGTTCTTTAGGAAAAATGGAAACTAACGAATTTTGGTTGGATTTTATTACACCTAGCTTCTTAAAATATTTCTTCCATCCCTCAACAACTTTAGCTTATGTCTAAACCCAAAATAACGCAACCTCTAGGTGAAAACCACAGCATGATTCCATGATGTTATGTAGGACAAGAAGATAACATAATATCTAGCATTTAAGGATCAAGAAGAAAAAGCTAATTGGATCAAAGGATTGGATAGTTTGGTATCATTTGCACATCTTTTATAGTTTGGAATAATAATCTGAAATTTTCAATATTATTTATTTATAGCTTGGAATAATAATCAACCATTTTCAATATTATTTATTATTGAAGTATGTGATCCCTTATTCATGGGTAAGGTCTCCACTCAACACAAGATTTGAATTCAAAGTTTATGAAGGTATACATACCCTAACCTCCTCGATTTAGCACCATAAACTTTGAATAAAAAAAACATGTTCTTAAAAATAAGGCCCAACCAAGCATTACTATGCTCTTCATCGTCATCCTCATATGTTTGGTATACATACCCTCAAATTGGGGCCATAAATTCCATATATTGTATCAATGTGCTCTTTCAATGAAACTGGTTTAGAATTATTTAGGTGACCATCTCTCATTTGCTACATAAATGATAATGAAAGCATGCCATGATAATCAAGAGTTTGTATCAAAGGGAAACACTAGATAACAAACATTTGCAAACATTAGGGAAAGCTGATGCAGGGTAAACCCCAAGGGTTTTACAAATGCATGTAATAAAATTTTAGAACTTATATTAAAAAAAACGGCCGTGGCTACCACTCTCGACCCCACACTCATGCCCATATTATCTACAACCAACATGTTATGGTTTAGTTAGTATGCATCAACCAAAACTGTTAAAAAAATAAGTATTCTTAATTAAGGGTTTGAACAAGGCTTACCTAGGCATTTAAAAATGCACGCCTGGGAGGAGGTGACCTATCGTCTCCCTCTCCAACTCCTTCAACTTGCACATATCATATGTTATAGTAAAAAAAATATTTTTATAAACAAAACGAATTGAGGAATTTTTTGTTGGTTTACAACCTTACCTTCGCGTTTTTGCAAATAGGGCTAGGGGTCGGCTCCTCCAAAGTACCCTGATCCCACATCTTCCTTCAAACACAAAAAAAATCTGTCAATACGTAAATACTAATATTTTGTTAAAGAAAAATGCAGAACATTAGTTCCAGGATAACTATTATATGTTAACAGATAGTCTGAATGGCAAGGTAGTGGCAAAACTCGTTGCAACACAAACATTAAAGTGTAGATTGTAGTGAAGTTTGTGGAATCCCAGCAACACCTCTGGAGAGTTAAAACACCACGCGGTTAGCACATGTGTTAAACCAGAAAACCCATATTCCATTACCACTTGAACAGAGCGGAGCTCGGCTCTCTCTTTCCCCGCGGGACAAACAAACCAAATGAAGGGTTTGGACAAGTTCCCAAACACATTAAACAATTTCCTAAACCCTATCTGCGATTTTGGAAAATGGACGGTGGAGATGTTGTTTAGAAGCTGCGTGGAGGGCTTCGTTGCACTGTCAACTCGCAGCTAGGACAAACCCTTTATTACCAAGGTTAACCAAGGACAGGATGAAATATATCACGGCTAGAACCATCATGGGGCTTAATCATTGCATATGAATTCATCAAGTTCAACCATGGTATAAATCAAACATGCCAAGAACCATAACATATCATGAATCATGGGGTAGGGAATGCCATAACAAAAATTATATATAATGCCAAACAAAACATTGTATCCATAAAAATTTAAACTTTAAGTCACATGTATGGACATGGATGAATTATTCGAAAGGAGCTAGCCGTTTCCTCAACCAACTGAACCTTCCATAAAAAACAGGATAAATATATTCATAACTTGCACATGAGTATTCTTCTAATAAATGACGGTATAAACTATGCATGTAAATTTTTATTTTTATTTTTACGATTTTGAGTTGTTTTACATTCAGACGATTATTTATTGGAATTACCACAAGACCCTCCAGTGTAAAAGAATAAATAATGTACTTTTCCCCTCTACCTATCAAGGAAACAACTTTAGAATATAATTTCAACTATGCCTCAAAGGACTTTGATGAAGTCCTTGGTGACTTGAAAGAAAAGTTGGATTCTAGTGATAATAAGTCAATGTTTCTTATCTATGGGGGTTGTCCTTTGTAATATTTTTGGATTTCATCAAGTGTTTCTAGTGAAATCAACTATTTTCCTTTTCTACCAAAATTTATGGATCTTATTGGCTTTAGTTATGCACTGTGGTTCACCTACCACTATATGTTTTCAAGGAAAGCATGAAGGAACTAGTGGTGGATGCCAAGGATCTTAAAAAAAAAATTCTAGATCCAAAGATGATTGATTCTATGAAGAATTAGTAGAGGACTATTCAATGTTTATCAAGCATTAAGTTCTCTTCTTTCAGAGAGAGTGTGTTTTCATCACTATGTGATACAATATTTCCTACACAATAGTAAAATGTTGGTAAAATGTTATTATAGTTGTAGTTTTTTCCTCAAATGTATTGTATGGTTTAATGAATTAATTTGGTATATTTTTTGAGATTTCATCATTACCTAAAACAAATATTTGTCTCTTCTATTGTGTTTCCTTGACCAGATGCCAAGTTTCATAAAACTCTACGAGGTCTTGTCAACATTTTCTTAGTTAGAGTTAGCATCAACCAAATCTTTTCATATTCACATATTGGAAAAAATGATGTCTTGGACATTTATCCTTACTTTATTTTTCCAATCACATTGATCGATTGATATCTTGAAAATGAGAATTTGCTTAGCCTTTTATAAAAAAAAAATTGATTCTTCACACTTGGAATCTAGACAACGACATTATTATCGTTATTTAATGACTTGGAATTGTGTCTTATGTATTTGATTAACATGATTTTTTTCATTCAAAGAGTTAAGTATTATCTAATGTGATGGAAATCCCTGTGTATGTTTCCCCTAAATTTTTGGTAAGGACATATTCAGAAAAGGTTCATGTGTGAGGGACTGGTGTCCTCCTACACGATCTCTTTATTGACATATTACAGTTTTGTGGGGATTTCGTTGAAGCCATATTTGATGCAATAACACTGGTCCATATGGATTTTCATTATGAAAAGTGTATGTCAATATAGGGACTAGAAAAAGATCTGTAGCTAAGGATAAGACACCGATTTGTCAATTTAGGCAATACCCATAGTATACTTTTGAATAAACATAGGTGAAGTTCCCATGAATACAACCATTAAGGATGGTTAAGGGACTATATAATCATGGGGATCCATAAGTCAACTAATACACAATATATTTTAAATTTAAAGGTACAATTGAAGGAAAAAAATGAGTGGAATTTAACAAAACGTTACAAAATTTCCTCACATAAACAAATGTAGTGTCAGAGAAACAAGAATTTAACAAAGAAGCTAATAGACATTTTAAGAGTGTGGTATCAAGAATGTTGGACTCTCTAGTTAATAAGGACCATCAAAATTCATCTCGTACACTTACACTGAACCATGGTAAGTTTGGATCATCCATAACCAGCATTCACGAGGCCTTTTTGGAGGAAATTTGTTGCACCAAGAAAATTTTGAAAGGATCCATTTCTCCATAAAATTTTTCATATGTGAGGTGGTTCTCTTCACTATTTCTAGAATGAGCAACAATATTTTCCATTTGTTATATCCTTGAAACAATTCCCTAATAATCAACTAAGAAAAATATAAGTGGAGGAACACTAAGAAGCAAAGAATTACATTAATTCCTAGTGATACACAAAATATTATTCTAAACTCATTCAGGGATATATACTAAAAGAAGGGACACCATGTAACTACCATATGGACATGCTCTAAAACACTACTCTGATTGTTTGTATTCATTGGAATTACATGAAAGAAAAATCTTGGACATTACTTAGCTTAATGACCAAATAATATGTTAGGATTTATGATATGGTCTTGGAAATACACTAAAGATTCCAAAGAAACCCATTTAGTACTAGTTATAAGATTGGGATATATTAGGAGAAAGAGAGATCCAAAGCAAGCTAAAATTGTGATGTTTATGCTCTTTAGTTATCAGACAGACTTTGGTAATACTTGAGACTCTACAATTTCCATTACGGTGGATTTTTTTTATGACGTAGGAAGTCATTATAGTTCCAAAACATTGTCACTGTTTATATTCCATATAAAATGAAGAAATAAACATCCATACTATCCCCAGAAATACCCATTCCAATTAAAAGTTGTCAAAGGAATGGTCAATTCCTCACTTCAGTAGTAATTTTAAATATTAGTAGCAACATCGTCAATTCTCTAGACCCTTACCCATAGTAGAGGACTATAGAACAAGGCATGCTAATTCCCCAACTCAATTGAAATTATTATATAAAAGAATCATGTTAGTGTGATGTTATTTCTTTATAAATTTCTTGTATGGAACTAGATTGGTAGTAATAAATTCAATTTATTGCACATTGACTCTCCAAATAATAATAAAAACGAAGATAACTTCAAGTTCCCCACAATATATTTCTAGATGAAACTCTTTTTCATGTTTGAATACAATTTCAAATGTACCATAATATATTTCGAGAAGAAAATCTATTTTATGTCTCTTGCATGTGAAATTCAAGAAATATTCCAAATTTCCTTAATTGTTGTTAGGGAAAGTATTCCTATGGCTGGGGTTGAGGATACCAACATACTAGGGGTATAAAGACTGATACGGAAAGGTATTACAAGCCTGAATATAGATAATATTCAAGGATTATAAGGGTTCATACCTTGAATAATAAAGGTTGATCCAAGCTTTCTGTATCCCTCCTCATGCTCCTCAAACCAAGAGACCTGCAAAATAAACCTTAACCTTCCTCAAACCAGATTTGAATACATGCAAGGACATACAAATCAAGATAATATGAAACCCTAATCTGATAAGAATCAACATTTAATCATAAACATAGATATAACATCCATTAGGCAATGATTTGGAAAGGGAAGAGCATCAAATATTTATTAATCAGCAGAAGAAGTACAAGATATACCTTCTCCTCATGCAAGGCACCTCATGAAACATTTGATCTAGATCTCTTGCTTCTCTTCTCCAAGAATATGAACCTCCAACCTCTACAACAAAAGGATATGACAACTAGGGAAAAGGTAGGGGGGATGAGAATTCCAATTTCACCAGCATAACAATGCAAAGGCTAAGTCCCCTTTCATAGACCCATCTGCCTCTCTTATATAGTATTTTGAAGAGTTAGGGTCGAACAGGGATCAGTTACAACCGAAGGAGCGGTTCCAAAACCACCCAAACCACCCCAACTTCGATATTTTTAATGTTTTTATAATTTTTTGGCCACTCCAGGGTATACTCGTGGGTTTCCTTAAGAAAATGGGCGAGTGAAACACAGGTTTTCTTAGGCAAACTTGCGCGTGGGTCAAAAAAATCCATTTTTTAAGGTACTTCCAAACCGTTTTAGGTGCTGTTGTCTTCTGGAAAGTTTTTCCTTGGTTTGATACGTTTCCAATGGTATAGAGAAGAGGTTAAACAAATTTAAGTAACTGTAGATATGGATCCTCCAATACAGATGTATTTTAAGTGTCTCACAAGAGTTTTCATGAAGTGTCATCATGGGACGAAAACATGTAAAAGTTGTCACAGGCGTAGAATTATCATTTTGGGATATAAAAGATGTCCCCTAATGTATGAGGTTAGAGGGGAAGATGATAATCGAAATACATTATATAAAAGGAAACAAATGAGATGAGAATTTGAAGAGATAGAGGATCCAATATCGTAGGATCAAATTGAGGTAACTGAAAGAGAGATAAATGTCACAAAAAACTGATCTCTGGGACATACATGTACATATACAAAATATCGCCATAAAGATACAGGCGGATCCAACATGTGCATAACTAATGTAAATATCATGGCCACACAATATGAAAAAAGGATCCATATAAAATCTAAAGGAGTCACAACCACAAATGGAGAAGGTGGATCTGTGCTTAATAGTCGGTCATAGCCATAAGAATACAAGGTGGATCTATGTATAAACAAATTCCATATGAAGTGTGACAAGTTCTTGTGCAACTCGGGCAATATAAAAAATATGACAATGCTACTGTTGGACCAAGGTATTCAATCCAAACCGCCCAAAGGTACAAATCCTAATCATGCAAATAAATAAGCTCAAGTCAAACATGGAGGAAATCATTTGATTACCGGTCATTGATGAGAACCGTTAACAAATGCGAGGGAAACCACCTTTAATGAAAATGGTCCCCAAGGTACCTAGTACATTCTAACAAGTGTGAATAAATGGTCTTGAATTTGAACATCTAAAGAATCCATTGAGTAGGGAAAATTAAGGTATTCTCACTACCCAATAGTGATGAAAATTTTGACTAATTACTACAACCCCCAAGGTACTATCATAAATTATAAATCTCATTCCCAGGGTAAGATGTGTTAAAGTCCATAAGAAGAGATATGTTGGAAGGAAGGCATTAAGGCATCCTCCATCATCCAACACGATGGAAGTCAAAGATTGACTAGATCTGGAACTGGTACAAAGTTTTGCAGCAAGGACCACCAAAGACTTGATGTAATGAATTGACATCAGAGAATGGCCTACACAAAAGTCAAGGAAACTACAGAATGGACGACAAAGGTTTTATCCTTGAACAGTGAGCATGACACAAAAGTGACTTAGGAATATTTTGAAACAAAGGAATCGGTGATACAAATATTCAATGTAGGATACATTGACAGATTCTCCATATAATTGGAAACAATAACTAGCTAGAGGAGTGAAAACTATGAGATTAGGTGTAATCCGAAGGAAAAATTAGAACATAACTGTTAATAGACTCAAAATTGGTTCTTTGTTCAAGGAGACAATATTTTATGCCATAATAAAAAAGACATTTGAATGAACTTCACTTTTCCTCTTTTTTGTAAAGGTTTAACGAGTGCAAGAAAGAAAACTTGGGACCTTCTTCATTATTGGAGATCTCAAAGAAGAGAGAGAATAATCCTTGATAAAGCATTGATTTGTGGATTTTACGAGCCCGAATTTGTGAATGATCGACCGTATTTTCACAATTTGAGAGTTTGAAAACACTAAATAAGACTCTAGGGGGAAACTTTTTCGCAAGGGTAGTTTCCAAAGTCTGAAAAAGTATAAAAAAATCCAAAGGAGAACTCTCTTACCTCAGATGAACTAAGGTATGCCTTTTTCGTAGTTAGTTAGAAAGGTAGGAAAAGGGGTAAACTACCACTAAATCGATGCTCCTTCAAAAGCAAACAGAACTCTTTAGTTTTAATGAGTGTGAAGGAAAGCAAGATCACTTGATGCTTTTGTCCTTAAGTTTTAGCGAGCATGACAATGGCATAAAGAACACTCCGAATATTTTTCATGTTTAAACTAGAGCAAAAAAGGGAGAAAAGAAAGCTCAGACAAGTTCCTTTTTCATAAATTTAGTCCTCTAGGCCTAGAAAAGAGATAAACCTATACCTGAATATACTCTTCTATCCAGAAAAAAACTAGAGTATTCCTTTTTCCTAGGTAATCGTGACATGGACTGAAAAAAGAGAGAAAATTATACGTATGTGGATGTTGCTTCACATCCTTTAACGAGTTTGAAGGGACACATGTACTCATAAATCTAGTCATGTTTAAGGAGTTAGACAAGAGATTAAAGATAACTCCATACCTTTCCAGTAAAGTTTTAACGATCCTGGAAAACTCAACTAGTGGCCTCCTTACTATTTTTAACAAGCTCAAAGGAAAGCAAAAATAATGCTCTAAATGCGAGGAGACGAGTGTCAAAGGCGTGCAGAACTAGTTCTAAGTGTGAGGAACATAACTAAACCTAGTGCAAGGGAAATGAGCAAGATAAGGACACTTGGGGGACGTCTCCTCCAGGTAAAGGGTGTCAAGTTGCAAAGGAAAAATGGTACAAAGAAGAGCAAAAATGAGAGTAGATATGAGGGCTTATATAATGGGATAGAAGCATGGAATCCAAGATCGGGATTGTAAGTGAAAGCAGGGTACATACAAATGCAGTTACAACTTGAAGAAAAAGGTGAGGCTAGTAAGCAGTTATGAATCCAACTAAGAATCATGTCTCCAAGAAACGACAATATCAAGATCATATTAATAACAAAATATATGATGTGGGTCACTTTGGTAGAAACACTTGCAACTTTTCTATCTTCCACAAAAGGTGTAGTGAGGGAAGAATCGATTGAAGAAGACTCTATAGTGCTAAGTCTTGAGGATTTATAATCAATAAGATCAAGGCTTAAAAGGAAAGGTAAACTTGACAGGGGTGATAGAGTCTACAAAAACAAACTCAGTACCACAAGAGTCAAAAAATATACTAGAAGAATCAAACTTATCTAAATCACTCACTTGTTGTTCAATGGTAAAGTCTAAAGACTCAACCATGTAAACATAGGAGGATTGGTCGTCAGATGGATTAGACTCAACAAGTGATTTAGGGTTAGATTTAACTACAACTGAATCGACATCCATAAGAAGGACAGACTATATCAAAGAATCTAGGAAGAATTCATCTAAAGGAAGGAGACCATCCTAGATAGCACACATGTCTAAAAATTTAGTCGGATCAATAGAGTGGAGAGTAGGCTCCAAATTCCCCATTGGATAAATCACCTGGTTAATTGCTGGGACCGATTCCCAAGAAGATAAGCATGGATGTAGAGGCTTCTTCTTAGTAGAAATTGGACACAAGGGATATGAGGCCACATAATTCACCTATGGTGGGGGTCTTGTCTACTGAAACACTGGGAATCAACAAAGGATAGGCTTCATCTCTAGTTGGGTTAGGAGAGGGATCAACAATTTCCAACTAATCAAAAGTGACAATGCTTTCATTACGAGGATAATACATCACATGAAAGAGCGCTGACACCACAACTTGCATAGCATAAACATAACCACGCAAGAGGAGGATATTGAAATCCAAAGGGTCCTCTATTCAATCATAAAATCAACTACGATGGTATTCCCACCCAAATTAACAGATGTTTGAGTAAGAATTCCCAAATCTTGACTAGTTCTTCTATCAAAATACAGTAACTGAATATTAGTCGACAAAATTCTTGATCTAACCTACAGTTGGCATGCTGTCAAACTTTGATAAAGTTTAACACTTTGACTACTTCAACTGATTTGACAGGTTCAACATCGGCTTCGACAAGTCCAAACCTCAACACAATCGACCTTGACAGCCTCGATAGGTTTCACACTTGACATACATCATCTTGACATGCCTTGTCGTCATTGATGATTATTGATGTTCGACATATTGTCTCTCTATATTCCAGTCATCTGCATCCGTTGAAATTCCAAACCATTATAAATTATTTTGTAACTAAATGTAACGGGTAGTCACCTAAGCATGTCAGTAGTTTATATAAACATGTACATTATTGTAAAAATCATCCATCCTTCATGAAGAAGAACTAATACATAAATTGGTTTGAATTATTGCATATTGTCTGTGCGCATACTTTCTATCGATATAGTGTGTTTCCTTCTTTACTTGTTCATTTTCTAAGCTTCTGCCATAATAGTGCTTGACTCGTTCAGTTGACTGTTGTCCCCAACATGAACCTGGGAATGACCTAGATCATTAGTATCAGAGCTTGATCTTTTCCATAGCTTAAGTTACCTCAAGACTTCCATCGAAGTTATTTAACTTATGGCTGTTCAAACATGCTCGCAAACTCAGCAACACAAGCAGACACTTCCTTAGACATCAGAAAATATGGCCAAAGAAGAGACAATAGACATGCAACTAACGAGACAGAGAAACTAATAGAAAAAATCACTAGCTCGCTAGCAGACCGAAATTTTTTCCCATTTCAGTAATATTCTCATATGATTTTCTTCGAACTCCAAGGAATCATCGACATGACCTCACTCCAATAAAATCAGCCCCTTCAAAGTGCAAATGAATCTGGGCATACTTAATATTGAAGGAAATATTGACGCAGAATCCGTCAACAATTGGGTACAATAACTAGAATCTTACTACTCTGTTATCCAATTATCCAAAGCCGAAAAAATCACCATTGCATCCTTGAATTTGTCAACCTTTGTTCACTGCTGGTGGGAAAATTTATTGACAAAAATGGAAAAAGAAGGAGACCCCATATACACATGGATAAAATTTGTCGAATGCATCCGAAAGGAGTTCTACCTTCCCAAGTATCTTGAAAAACACTATAAGAAGTGGCCGTGCTAAGGCAATGAAAAGACGAGTCCATATAGAGTTACATCGACAATTTTTATCGACTCATGGCTAGACTTAGTGTCCAAGAAGAATAAAAATTGCATGTTCTGAAATACGTCAACAGTTTATCCTCGTACATTTAGCAAGAGATGGAGTTTCCGACTGTTAGTATGCTTTTGGATGAATTTCATTACGCTAGCAAGATTGAATCTAAAAGAAAGGAAAAGCACGTTTTGTGAACAAGCCTACAGGTTGAACATTCGACAAGAAGTCATTGGTAAACTCCGATTAGTCAAAGCACCCTTCTTAGCCGATTCTTCCAAAGTGTTATCATCATATGAATAAATTTCAGAAAGACAAGAAGGATCACAACAAACAAGATCCTATCGTGAAATGGTGTGATTATCAAAATTCAACATGGCATGATACGTCAAAATCCAAAGCTTGGAATAAATTTTTGGCAAAACTGTCGACCTCCGACTTGTCCGACAAAACCCTGGTAGAATCTGATCTAGATGCAACAACCCTCTTGGCTTCAACCTTGACCACTCCAATAGCCTAGACTTTTGTCAACAAGGGGGAATGAGAGATCCTGTTCCATATAAGTATATGGGTTCAGAAAAGGCCATTACATCTGATTGTGGATAATGGTAGCCAGAAATACTTCGTTTCTGAAGATCTTGTGAAGAAACTTGGTCTTGTCACTGTTGCCGTCTTTCACACACCTAGGTTACGTGCCATAAATCTTCAAGCCACTTGGTGTGCCCTTGGGGGCAAGTCTCGAGTCAAGGCTGTCACCTTGTTCTTGACTCCTCCGTTCAGGCTAACTCCTAACGAAGCCAAGGGGGGTAGACCCTATTAAATTACTAAGGTTTAGTTAATTAGTGTGATGGTTTTATATTGATTAAGTTGTTTAGGAGTTGTTTGAAATTAACCAATGGAAACAAAAGATAACAAGATGCAAGATTTAAAGCATATAAGCATAGTAATGACACTCAATATATATAAATCAAAAGAATTGATCAAATAAATCACCAGTGCCTTAAATGGAGTCAACAGAGAAAATAATGTGCTTGCATGTGCTTGAAAGAATGTTTTGAAAATGTCTCTTGGTAGATTTCAAATTAATATGGAATGTGAATGAATTAAATTAGGTGAAAAGGGGACTCCAGATATACCCGAGGGGTACTTGGAGTATGTCCAAAAGTGAACTTTCACGGCTACCCGCAAGGTGTTTGTGGTATGGAACGGAGTCTCGGAGACTATTGTTCATAATGCATCCATCAGGGTGTGACAAAGATCGGTTTCTTGAGGTCACTTTCCAGTTGTTCCCACTCCTTTGGGTATTTTGCCACCGTTTACAGTTCGTTCGAAATATCCAAATTTCAATAATCCATAATAATTAGCAATTTTCTTCTCAATCCCGAAAATAAAATACCCCCATTTGAACTAGGCCATAATAATTTAATGAATAAAATATAATTTACATAAAAATATGTATATCAATTAAATACAAATATAATGATATAATATAAAATAACCAGCTGTAAGTCCAACATAACATAAACTCTGTCACGACCATAAACCCAAATAATTTCATACAAACCTAAAAGAATGGAAATTATTACCTTTCTCATAATCAAAGACAAGAAACCCCATAGACATGTTATTATATTTTTTCTTGTGAGAAACCATGGAAGAAAATATCAATATGTTTCAAGATAATTAACTATAAAAATAATGGCCAGAATTCGAAATTACCTTGTCAATATTCGAAATTACCTCCATTGTCGAGCTCAGTGGGATGACAATAGAGGTCGTCTAGTATGATTTCTGTATGTTCTTAGGGAGGAATCCAGAAATGCAAAAACCTCTTCTTTAAAAAATGAAAAACCCTTAACTTCAATGTAAATTAGAGGAACATCAAGTGAAACTCCCCCAATTTCTTTCTCCCCAAATTTTTTCCCCCAAATTTTCTTTCTCCCAATTATTCTTCGGCCAAACGAGGAGAGAGTGCCACAGTGGGTATTAACATTAAAAAGATATTAAAAGATTTTATTTATTAATTTTTTCACTTTGGGATAGAATTAGGAAAAAGGAATGGACGACTCTTTTGTGTTATATTCAAAGGGCGGGGAAGATATTTAAAAAGGGAACAGGGGGATTTAAAATGAAACTTATTTTTGTTAATCGATATATTTTTTATTTTATTTTAGAGGAAAATTAAAATAAATACTATAGTATCTCTTTTTGGTATTAATAAATTCAGAAGGGTAATCTTTTGGAAAAAATATTCCTAAAAAACTGAACTATAGTGCATAAAAAAGGGGAGTCTTCTTTATTTTTGGAGAAAGGAGGTCAAGAGTGATTTTTGGTAGTAGGTTCTTAAGGTGATATTTTTATTTTTTTGAACACGGGAAACACAAGAAAATTTTATTAATGGATGTGAAATTGACAAATTTAAATTGATATGATGCAATATTCCTTTATTTACAGAAGCTTTGACTAGGTGACCAAATGGTCAAATGGAGATGGATTTGGAAAAAACGAGATAGGAATGCAATGAGTGAAATGAGCTACATGACATGACACCGACTCCTTGGAATTACTATGGAATAAATAAGGAACTAAAACATGTTAAGACTTGAATTTACCACAACACGACAATGTATAAGACACAACTTGGTAAGTCAGTCATAGGGGTCATAAGGAGGAAGAATGACAAAACAAGATATTAACATGAAATGCATTTATCCTTGAACATGATAGTGAATATGAAATGATTACATAGCATTGTTCAATATGTTCTCCTATGGCGTCATGTTTTTCTACTTTGCAATCATGTTGATGTTGAGCATCAACATCTAAGGGGGTCTTTGAATCCATCTAGGGCATTAAATTTACTAAATCATAGAATTTCATTTTCATATTGATTTGTAGTTGTTATCTAGTCGTATTTTTATCCCTAAACTAAATTAGTCATTTTTATTTGTGTGACTTATTATTTAGTTGTATTTTTTATCTGATGACTAAATTAGTAATTTAATTTAGTAATTCTTAGTTGTGTTACTCAAATTTAGTCATATTTAGCTTAAAAACACTATCCTGACTATCGTTTTTAGTGACATAGTCATTTATCACCAATTTTCTACTAGTGATTGATAATAACATAGTTGGGAGGAGGTTGAAAAGATTCTAAAATAAGGATGCAGTTCAAGCAAGCCTGAATAAGCAGTAGGAAAAAAAGGAAGAGTTGATTGGATGGGAATAGATGAGGATGAGTCATCTTCTCAATCTAAAAGGAAAAAGTTGATCATGCAGAAGAGGCCAAGGCACCAACAATAAGCGAGATTAAAGATGAATTATCTAAAGAGATTTGTGACATAGATGAGCCAACATTATTATTAGAAAACCACAAACCAGGATGATTCCCTATCCATCCTTAGAGTTCACAGTACCACAAAACGATAAGGCAATAACTCCTACATGACCCATACTGGTAGAAAATTGACGTACAAGCTATCTACATGGAAATAAGAAAGCGCAGTGTACATAGGGTGAATTAAAATATAATGCATGCAATAACGGATAATAACAGTATTTTGACAGTTGCAAATAATGTCAGTAACACATTCAAATATTTAGTAGTTGAGCCCATGGTGCCAAATCCTACTCCTCTGAAATATTACATTGCTACAAATCATATTTTGGATTGGTCCTTATTTAGTGATCTTGATAAAGTAGACTTCTTCAAATAGACGAGTGATATGATTTGTGCTGAGGTGGTAAAAGATACTAAGATAGGGAAAAGACTCGGAGAATCTATGAACAAAGTAGGATATCTATTAAAAGTTGAGAGGTGGACAAATATAGCCAGGAAAGTGACTATCAAAGATTTTAAGGAGAATATAGTGAAGTTAAGTGTCAAACTGGGCGATGATTCTCAATTAAAGTCTCTAAAAAACAAAAAGAGATAATGAAATTGTAAATTTGAAGAATCAGCAAAACATCCCAACTATACACCCAGTACAAACTGTAGAAATTCATCATGTAGCAAAATACAAGGAAAAATTATTAGCCACTGTATCAAAATACACAACCTGAGTAGAAGAAAGAGATACAAAAATAAGGAATTAATCTCTCAGATAGCCACTCTGGAATTCCAAGCAAATAAGATAACACAAAATGTACCAACACCAACCATAATAGCAAAGGTGACATAACAAACCCAAATGTAGACACGTTCATAGCAAGATATGCGGGAGCTATCACCCAACCACCATCAGTTAAAGCGGTTGATGTAGATTCCATGGAAGAAGATCAAACCACAACTGAGCCAACTAAAACGAAGAATATGTACAAACTACAATAAAGGAGCTTGAATATGATGTCACCCAAAATAACAATAACATTATTGAATTAGAAAATGAGATCAACAAGAAAGAATATGACAACATTGATCTAAAGAGATAATTAGATGATCTTAAAATCTAGGTTACATAACTAAATATGGATTCTCAAGGAGAATAATTATTGAGAAGAGCCACACCAGAAATTTGGGACACAATTGCCCAAATATTTAATGAACAATGGGAATTCATGAACTTGATTAAATTGAGCACATAGATATGTGGACAAACACACAACTCACAAGATAGATCACACAATTTACTCAGTTATTGAAGAATGAAACAGTGCAAAAATGGCTTGCAGATGTGAATGCTTTTCATTAATCAAAGAGTAATTAGATAATAATTAAAATGAAGTACAATGGCTTAAATAGCCACATGCAATTTGAATCCAAATGAAGAAATTCAAATTGATTATACTCTACTTAACTGTAGGTAACTAAGACCTTGTCTAAATCACTGTCGGAGGACTCAATAGTTAACCGACCTTGTCTAAACCATTACCGGAGTTCAACGGAGTTCTAAAACACAACTCAAGTGTCTACTTTAGTGTTGACTGAGGCTAACTTACTGCAGTAGGTGAGAAATGTGCCTCTCCTGCATGCATCCATGCAAACCTAGTTCTAACTGAATGTAGAGGAATAGAACTGAATGTAACTGACTCCTAACTTAGCTTGAGTAGTCACTAACTGAACTCAACTGATGAAGGTTGGTATTAACACTCCCAGTGGCTCCTAAATTGTAGGGATTGGTATGGGAGGCTCCTAAATTGATGCATGCAAGTGCAATTAGTGGGAGTAGACCTCAATTAGTGTTCCACACACTTTAGTAACTGGAGCATGTGCCCCAATTAGGCCAAGTGGACCCAATGGTGCTAGTGACTAAAAATAGACTGGATGGACTCCTGATTTAGACATGACTCCTGATTTAGACATATGACCAAATTGGAAAAGGGAGGATTAATAATCCTGACACCCCCCCTAAATGCTAACTTGGAAAATCTGTGGGCCCTAATAACTAATACCATAGGTCACCCATTACATCATGTAATGTAAAGTAACTACTCAATACAAGGAGTTGGGGAAAAAACCACATGGGAAAAAATACCCCCTTCTAATTAAGTAGGTAGAATTAGGATCAATCTAATTCTTCTGTGCATAGGTATCCTACGGCCTAGCATGTGAACCTCTCCATCATTATTTCTAGAGGAATCTTCCTCTTTGGAAGAAGAATGATATGTTCAACTAAATCAGAAATATAGACAGCTGCCGGATGAAGACTGGACCCATGTAGAGCAACTGAAATCAATTGATAAGTGAGAAAAGTTTCTTCAGGATTCAAAATAGGTGAGGAACACTCATGAAAATGATATTTTTCAGACATGAACAGAAAACCATGAGTGGTAAAATCATCCCCAAGTGTTAGGAGCAAGTGTTCAGGCGGATGCAGAATGTCTTCCTCTTTACTAGTTTTGTGAGGAGATGAGCATGTGATCAATGGTGAAGAAGCACTGGGACTGTGGAGAGAGAATTCTTGAGATAAATAGTCTGATATAGCTTCAAAATTATAAAATGATTCACAAAATATAATATCATAAACCTCATAAGAGGAAACTAATACCAAATCCCCAGCAACAGTTTTGAAGAGAAATTGCGGTACTTGATTTTTCACTGCGGAATTGGTGAGAGCAGCTGCAAGCATGACTGAAAGCTCTTGGATTTTAAAATCTAAACCAAATAATATCAGATCAGAAATTAAATCATATCTAAATAGGTTCACAACAGATCCAAAACAGTGAAATGAAATAAAATCCACAACAACAGTTTTGTAGGAGACTTGCGATACTTGCTTCTTCACACCGTTGATGAGAACAGCTACACGCAGTACGAAAAGATTATGAATTTGAAATTTTAAACCAAGAAATATCAGATCAGATATAAAAAATATCATATCATATCCAATAAGGTTCATATCATATCCAAGAGTATGGCCCACCGAGACAGTAGATGCACAGTTTTCTTCTTCTTCAAAATTCTGAATTTTGGTGCATGCAATCCTGCAGGAATTTGCTAGTGATCTAGATCATGGGAGCGAATGGATTAGTCTAGAAATCTGATATTTCTTCCAAAATATCCAAGTTATTACATATTTTCACACCATCAGAAAGATTAGAGGGAGAAAAATCAACTTTCTCTTCACTTTTGGAAGCAATTACTGGAAAATTTTGCACAAAATTCAAAGGAAAATCATCGGTGAATGTTTGCATGGAAGTGCAGCAGTGTTTTTATTCAATATCAGAGATTCAAATGTCTTATTATATTTCATTCATATGAGGAGATGAGATATTTGAGATCTCATGAACTTTCGGAGAATCAGGAGAAGGAGTCACTGTAAGGAGACTGTCTTCAATTCGAATTGACTGTGTAGAAGATTCTTCTTCTTCTTCATTTTGAACAAGTTCATCAGAGAGAGTGGAGGCTTAGAATTTTGGATTTAGAATGATTATGGTTCTGAATATTCTCTCCAAAGTGCTATTATGATCCTCATCAATCATTCCAAAGGTTCTGTCTAATATTTTCCAGAGATCCTTTGGGCTTTTAACAGATATTTTGAGGTAGCGCATGCTAGGAGAAAGGGCCATACACATTGTTCCATAAGCTACATCATGTTAATTTAGCTAGTCATCCTCTCTCTCAAAGGACTATTCACCAAGTCGAATAGACACCTCATAGAGATCTTGTCTCTTCAGAGATGCAATCATCTTAATCTTCCATTATGAATAGTTTGTGAATAGGGTGAGAAGAGGAACTGATGGATCCAGAATTGATGAAGCCATTCAAAATTGTACCTACAAATACACAAAAGAAAAAGTAAGGTCGACTACCTGCACATTTCAGGTTTTCAACACACCCAGCTTAATTGATAAAGAAAACTTGATCAACAATTCCAATGCTTGGGGTATTAAGTGGTAAACCTTTGGATTCTGGTGCAGAGTAGGAAGGAGAAAACTGCTCAAAAAAATGATCCAACTGGAGATCTGAGGAGGAGAAGTTCCTTTTTCATCAAGGATCTGATACCATATTAAATTGAGCACATAGATCTGTGGACAAACACACAATGCAAAAGATAGATCACACAATTTACTCAGTTATTGAAGAATGAAACAATGAAAAAATGGCTTGTAGCTATGAATTCTTTTCGTTAATCAAAGAATAATTAGATAATAATAACAATGAAGTACAATGGCTTAAATAGCCACATGCAATTCAAATCCATATGAGGAAATTCGAATTTATTAGACTCTTCTTGACTGTAGGTAACTAAGACTTTGTCTAAATCACTGTCAAAGGACTCAATAGTTAATTGACCTTGTCTAAACCATTACTGAAGTTCAATGGAGTTCTAAAACAAAACTCAAGTGTCTACTTCAGTGTTGACTGAGGCTAACTGACTGTGGTAGGTGAGAAATGCACCTCTCCTGCATGCAACAATGCAAACCTAGCGCTAATTGAATGTAGAGGACTAGAATTGAATGTAATTGACTCCTAACTTAGCTTGACTAGTCACTAACTGAACTCAACTGATGAAGGTTGGTATCGACACTCCCAGTGTCTCCTAAATTGTAGGGATTGGTCTAGGAGGCTCCTAAACTTATGCATGCAAGTGCAGTCAGTGGCAATAGACCTCAATTAGTGTTTCACACACTTTAGTAACTCGAGCATGTGCCCCAATTAGGCCAAGTGGACCCAATGGTGCTAGTGATTAAAAATAGACTGGATGGACTCCAGATTTAGACATGACTCCTGATTTAGACATATGAACAAATTGGACAAGGGAGGATTAATAATCCTAACACTTGATGAATGATGAAATGGAAGTAAATAAACAAGAAATGAATCAGATAAGGTAGGTAAATGAAACCATAGGATAAAATCCTACACAGGCTAAGAAGAAAATTGATTACCTGAATAGATTAACCAACAAGGAGGTAGAATATTTACAACTAACTAGAAAAACCTAGGTAATTAATATTTCCAAAAGAATGATGTTAAAACAAACATTATGATGAAAAAAAACACAAATATGTTGTCTGATGATATCAAGGATTTCAAAACTATGTTTAAAAGAGTTACAAAACATGGAATTCCTATATTGTGGGATGGAAATGCAGAATTATACTCATAAGAAGATATTTGTCTTGATTTCTCCCTCTTTCATCACTTTCCTACTTGTTCTATCTCGCTCTATCAAATTCCTCAGTTAAAATTTCCTTTGCATTCCCAATTGTATCCATAATTTGCAATTAAAAGAACCCGAGCATTCAAATAATGTATCAAACATAAATTCACTCTTCAATTTAGCTCTAATATTGTAAATTTTTTATCCCTATCATTCATGGTCTTGTCCTACTTTCAACCTAGGGAGACTCTAGGAACCAACATATTCTTTGAAAACTAATGTTTTGTTTTTAGAGTGCAACAATTGATGTTTGTTAGATGTATATTGAGAAGGCCACTTTAATAGTTACATGAAGGATAATATTAATAATATAAAATATAAAGGAATAATGTTGAATGATTAAAAGTGTGAGTAGTAAAAAATGAGGTTAAATATATAAAAGGAGGATAAGTAACACATAGAATACATAGTGATCAATAGCCACTTGTACTCTTTTTTCAATCTTTTGATCTAGATCATACAAAAGAAGTGGTTTAAATTCAAGGGCTTTCAAACCCTTAACTTGAAATATTGTACTAAATGTCTTGAATTTCTTCTCTTTCTTCCCAATATTGATAGTATCTTTGTCCATTGTTAATTCTTGTGACTTATGAATCATTCATACCCAAGGGGGTTTCAATGGAATAAGTTTTTTATTTTCCCTTTCAATAGGTGTGAAAGGAACATTTTAAGGGAATGATTCATTCCATGGATCCCACGAATATTATTAAACCTTATTAAAATGTATGTGGGTGGTTATGGGGTAAACTTTCAAGGTTATATACTATTTGTTCTATGAATCCAAGAGCACCATTGACCTCTTCTACATCAATCCATATGTTTTATGGAACCATATACCTATCTCCAACATCAATACCTAACTCAAATTTCAAGTCTTCACCATCTATTTAAATAGAATAATTGTTTCTTACTCTTGTAGCAACATTGGATGTAATGGGACAATCTAGGTATCCCAAACAACTGTTATTATGATTTTGTAAATCATCATTTGTCACAAACAAATATATGTCATTGTTATCTCCCAAAAACGCACCGTCATTTTGGGAGATAGAATGAGTCAAAAAATTCATTTTTGTGAGTCTTGGCCTTCGAAATTCGAATTTTCAGCTTTTGGCAGTTAACTAAGTCTGTGGAAGTTTGCTTAACTGCCGAAAAAGGTCAGTTTTGGTAGCTAAAGTGGTCTGTCAGAATGACCTTAGCAGCCGAAAATGTTTCCATGTGTGAAAAAATAAAATCGCGCTTCATCACTCATCAAGCGAGCTTGTTTCATCATATCAATTGGTGGGTGAACGCCAAATGTTCAACTACATGTCAATTCCCAGGTCAAACCTCAAATTCAGCCATGAATCAAGCTATGGGTTAAGATGAAATTGACACATAAAGCTTCTTCCAAAGATTGACAAATATGCAATCCATGCTCGGATGAAGGATTTATACAGTTGGAGTGATGTTGCGTTGAGAACAGTTGTTGTATATGACTATGCTCTAAAGGATTTTCGACAGCAAGCAGTAGTAAATCAATACGTGGTTATCAAATTTGACATTTGCAGTCTGGATCACATTTGGCAGGGATCTAATATCTTCACCAAATTCAGGCAGAGCCAACACAGATAAAACGAGCCCTGCTGATGAGAACGCCAGTCCTCCCATCGCGGATGAAGCTGTTGGTGGAGCTATCCCTAATGTGTTCTCCACGGATGCAAATGTTGCTCAGAGAGAATCGGAGTCTATTTCTCACAAGTCACTACAGAAATGCTTCTGTTGGTGCAAATGAATACGATCGCTGGAACAGGACATCCTCTGCGCTTGAATCTGGCTTTTCTGGGATTATCATAAGTCCCTCGTAACGCCAGTGGCATCTTATAATTTCAAATCTGAAGACTCAATGACAGGTCTGGAGGTGAAACGCAGTTTCAAAGATTTACCTTACACAACCAAAGGTCACAACCCATTTACAGTCAAGTGCTATGTAACATTCTGGAAAACTCATGGCTAGAATTACCTCCCTGTTACCTGCCTGGAAGCCATAAGGTCGAGAAGTTTGTGTTTGCCTTTCCATTTGAGTCAAAGATGGAAACCTCAGTTTGAATTGTTCTACTATTTTTCCTGGCCCTTCTTTTCACTTCTAGGATTGAAGATGCTGACCAACATCCATATTTACAAAGTCTATGATGTTAAAAGTGGAGTGTTCACATGCAAGTTGCTGGGATAAATTCTGGTCCTGCACAGGAATCAACATCTTCTTTGAGGTCTGCACAAAACAATCACTCTTCTTGACCATCTGATTCATTCACTCCTCAATTGGATATGGTTCACAATCCTGCAGTAAGTTTGCAAGGTCCACATTACCTGAGATTATCATTGATGGAACATCAAGATCAGAATGCTAGACCTCTTATTAGAAGCATTTTAGATGTCTCATTTGAAAGACTCCAAACCCTACAGAACAAGGATGACAGAAGGCAGGAAATACTCCAGATTTTGTGCAGTTGGTTAAGGATTCGATCCACCTTTCCAGTTAAGTTTTCTAGCAAGAAGATCAAATGTACATGTGGTAGGGAATTCATCAATCAAAAAATACCTTATCAAGCTAAATATAAACAGTCAAAGAATCATCTCAATATTTCTAGACATTCGATTCTGTTATGTACCAAATCGAATCCCACCAAGCCTTGGGAGGCTGACTCCACTTCACCAACTATCAGAACGAGAAAGGGGACCAACACATTATCATTTCCTTGTTTTGAGGGATCTTTCCCTATCTTTTTGTATTTGCTGTTCTAGTTATTATTTTTAGTATAGCAGATCCATGTTTTGAGGATCTGAAGACTGTTCGTAAAGACTATAAAGCCTAAGAACTCAGAGGGAGAAAGGGTTCAATCTTGGAGAAAATTTGGCCTATGTTCTGATTGCTTATCTTAATACAATCACAGTCTTCTTTTGCTGCTATTATCAGACTTTTCATCTATCTTTCTGTTCTGTACTCTGTTTAAGTTTAGCTCAGCTTTATGCTCATGAACTTGAATGAAGGAATCCTTTACTATTTAGTATGACCCTGCATTCAAATGTACTTGGTTATCTTTGACCCTGCATTCCATGTACTTGGTTATCTAAATAGTATTCTTCATACCACTCACTGTTATATTGCATCTGATTGATAGTTTCTAAAAGCACTGGCTCATTAAGATGTTCTGATAAGTTAATCTCTTCATTGTGCTTTCTTGGTATCCCATTGATCCACATACTAAAAAAAATTCATTTCTTAAGTTACCAGGCATACTTAGCCATAACCACTAAGTAGTTTCCTGGAGTGATAACAAATTGGCGCCATTGCCGGGGAGCGAGGTGAGAAGCTGATCTTCCTGGGAGACGACACAGATCTATTCCTTGATGATAGACAAGGGGTAGACACTTATTGGTTATAATCATCTCTCTGGCGACTCCATGAAGGACGAACTCAGTGGCGACTCCATTGTTCAGAATTCTGTTGGTGATTCCACTGGTATGAAATGGAAAAGATCTTAGCTAAGAGGTATGCTTTCTGTTATTTTTCAGATATAGCTAGTTTTCCGCATCCAGTGCCAACTATAAATGAATGGTATGATTATCTTCCTACATTCAGAGGAAGTAAGTATGATCATCCCGGTGAGCACTTATTCAATTTTCATCAATGCATGCTTGAACATGGCTTTGTTCACGAAGATGTCTTGATCAAGCTGTTCAAATTTTCTTTAGAAGGAAATGCTCGTGAATGGTGTCAATCCCTTCCTGCTATTAGTATCCATTCTCTGAAGGATTTCCATGTGGCTTTCAATTCATATTACGAGAAATTTTTTTTAGGGATCTTCTTTTTCCTGAGTGTTGTCATGAGTTTAAGCTTTCGAAAGTAGAACTTCAGGGAGAGTATGCTGCTGTAGAGGATACTATTCATCATGATCAGGAGATCATTGATTCACCTCATGATAACCTTAGTGATGCTTTTGACATCATATCAAATCCACCTACTGATGTATCTTGTCATGACGATGAGATTGTTCCCTCTGAAAAGTTCGAAGATGTTGAGCAGAGTGACATATCAGCAAGTGATAGTTTCAGATCTGCAGAGCTTGAAGAGGAGAGCCTACAATTTCCAGATTTGCAGGGGCTATCTAATATTCAACTAGAACACATGAATCATGATCCCGAATGTGTTGATGTTGCAGAAACATATGTTATGAGCAGCCCACATCTTCCAGACTTGCTGAAAAAGACAGATTGCAGCAGACTTTTGCAGGAAGGGCAGCAAAATGATTCAGATCAGAAATTCAGTTCATATGTTTCTCCAGCAAATCTCAAGCAGACTACATACAACAGTGATTTTTGTGGAGGAAATGAAGAGCAGCTGCAACACAGTCAGTTGGAGCAGCAGCTCCAAGAGGTATTTCATTGTGATTTTGATGATCCTTTTGCTGACTATTTAAAGTCTATGAGCAGTATAGATCTTAAAATTTTTCTGCCAGAAGAAGATTGTCTTTATCATCTGTTCAAACCTCTTTTCTGCATGAAATGGTCTCCATTGTTTCTCGGGTCAAGATCTAGCATGATGGCATTAAAAAAGTTCCTTACATGGCTTCATTGGAAGCATCACTTCATTTGATAAGAGGCAGTACAGTTGGTTAGTGTAGGGGTAGATAGAGAAATAAGCTCGCCATACGAGTAGTTAGATCTTTTTTAGTTTTGTTCAGTTCATGAATAAGCAGAGCAGGCTGCATGTGAGCTACAGATGGGATACAGGTTTGCACAGGGATCAGTACTGAAGGCTTGATGACTCCATGCCCAATACTAAAGGCTACTGGAACTACTAAGTTCTTCGGAACCTCACTGGGAGGATTCCATCCCTGAGTAGGAGCCAGATGTTATCTCCCAAAAACGCACCGTCATTTTGGGAGATAGAATGAGTCAAAAAATTCATTTTTGTGAGTCTTGGCCTTCGAAATTTGAATTTTCAGCTTTTGGCAGTTAACTAAGTATGTGGAAGTTTGCTTAACTGCCGAAAAAGGTCAGTTTTGGTAGCTAAAGTGGTCTGTCAGAATGACCTTAGTAGCCGAAAATGTTTCCATGTGTGAAAAAATAAAATCGCGCTTCATCAGTCATCAAGCGAGCTTGTTTCATGATATCAATTGGTGGGTGAACGCCAAATGTTCAACTACATGTCAATTCCCAGGTCAAACCTCAAATTTAGCCATGAATCAAGCTACGGGTTAATATTAAATCGACACATAAAGCTTCTTCGAAAGATTGACACATATGCAATCCATGCTCGGATGAAGGATTTATACAGTTGGAGTGATGTTGCGTTGAGAACAATTGTTGTATATGACCGTGCTCTAAAGGATTTTCGACAGCAAGCTGCAGTAAATCAATAGGCGGTTATCAAATTTTACATTTGCAGTCTAGATCACATTTGGCAGGGATCTAATATCTTCACCAAATTTAGGCAGAGCCAACACAGATAAAACGAGCCCTGCTGATGAGAACGCCAGTCCTCCCATCGTGGATGAAGCTGTTGGTGGAGCTATCCCTAATGCGTTCTCCACGGATGCAAATGTTTCTCAGAGAGAATCGGAGTCTATTTCTCACAAGTCACTACAAAAACGCTTCTGTTGGTGCAAATGAATACGATCGCTGGAACAGGACATCCTCTACGCTTGACTCTGGCTTTTCTAGGATTATCATAAGTCCCTCCTAACGCCAGTGGCATCTTATAATTTCAAATCTGAAGACTCAATGACAGGTCTGGAGGTGAAACGCAGTTTCAAAGATTTACCTTACACAACCAAAGGTCACAACCCATTTACAGTCAAGTGCTATGTAACATTCTGGAAAACTCATGGCTAGAATTACCTCCCTGTTACCTGCCTGGAAGCCATAAGGTCGAGAAGTTTGTGTTTGCCTTTCCATTTGAGTCAAAGATGGAAACCTCAGTTTGAATTGTTCTACTATTTTTCCTGGCCCTTCTTTTCACTTCTAGGATTGAAAATGTTGACCAACATCCATATTTGCAAAGTCTATGATGTTAAAAGTGGAGTGTTCACATGCAAGTTGCTGGGCTAAATTCTGGTCCTGCACAGGAATCGACATCTTCTTTGAGGTCTGCACAAAACAATCACTCTTCTTGACCATCTGAGTCATTCACTCCTCAATTGGATATGGTTCACAATCCTGCAGTAAGTTTGCAAGGTCCACATTACCTGAGATTATCATTGATGGAACATCAAGATCAGAATGCTAGACCTCTTATTAGAAGCATTTTAGATGTCTCATTTGAAAGACTCCAAACCCTACAGAACAAGGATGACAGAAGGCAGGAAATACTCCAGATTTTGTGCAGTTGGTTAAGGATTCGATCCACCTTTCCAGTTAAGTTTTCCAGCAAGAAGATCAAATGTACAGGTGGCAGGGAATTCATCAATAAAAAAATACCTTATCAAGCTCAATATAAACAATCAAAGAATCATCTCAATATTTCTAGACATTCGATTTTGTTATGTACCAAATCGAAGCCCACCAAGCCTTGGGAGGCTGACTCCACTTCACCAACTATCAACACGAGAAAGGGGACCAACACATTATCATTTCCTTGTTTTGAGGGATCTTTCCCTATCTTTTTGTATTTGCTGTTCTAGTTACTATTTTTAGTATAGCAGATCCATGTTTTGAGGATCTGAAGACTGTTCGTAAAGACTATAAAGCCTAAGAACTCAGAGGGAGAAAGGGTTCAATCTTGGAGAAAATTTGGCCTATGTACTGATTGCTTATCTTAATACAATCACAGTCTTCTTTTGCTGCTATTATCAGACTTTTCATCTATCTTTCTGTTCTGTACTCTGTTTAAGTTTAGCTCAGCTTTATGCTCATGAACTTGAATGAAGGAATCCTTTACTATTTAGTATCACCCTGCATTCAAATGTAATTGGTTATCGTTGACCCTGCATTCCATGTACTTGGTTATCTAAATAGTATTCTTCATACCACTCACTGTTATATTGCATCTGATTGATAGTTTCTAAAAGCACTGGCTCATTAAGATGTTCTGATAAGTTAATCTCTTCATTGTGCTTTCTTGGTATCCCATTGATCCACCTACTGAAAAACATTCATTTCTTAAGTTACTAGGCATACTTAGACATAACCACTAAGTAGTTTCCTGGAGTGATAACAAATTGGCGCCGTTGCCGGGGAGCGAGGTGAGAAGCTGATCTTCCTGGGAGATGACACAGATCTATTCCTTGAAGATAGACAAGGGGTAGACACTTATTGGTTATAATCATCTATCTAGCGACTCCATGAAGGACAAAATCAGTGGCGACTCCATTGTTCAGAATTCTGTTGGTGATTCCACTGGTATGAAATGGAAAAGATCTTAGCTAAGAGGTATGCTTTCTGTGATTTTTCAGATATAGCTGGTTTTCCACATCCAGTGCCAACTATAAATGAATGGGATGATTATCTTCCTAGATTCAGAGGAAGTAAGTATGATCATCCCGGTAAGCACTTATTCAATTTTCATCAATGCATGCTTGAACATCGCTTTGTTCACGAAGATGTCTTGATCAAGCTGTTCAAATTTTCTTTAGAAGGAAATGCTTGTGAATGGTGTCAAACCCTTCCTGCTGTTAGTATCCATTCTCTGAAGGATTTCCATGTGGCTTTCAATTCATATTACGAGAAATTTTTTTTAGGGATCTTCTTTTTCCTGAGTGTTGTCATGAGTTTAAGCTTTCGAAAGTAGAACTTCAGGGAGAGTATGCTGCTGTAGAGGATACTATTCATCATGATCAGGAGATCATTAATTCACCTCATGATAACCTTAGTGATGCTTTTGACATCATATCAAATGCACCTACTGATGTATGTTGTCATGAAGATGAGATTGTTCCCTCTGAAAAGTTTGAAGATGTTGAGCAGAGTGACATATCAGCAAGTGATAGTTTCAGATCTGCAGAGCTTGAAGAGGACAGCCTACAATTTCCAGATTTGTAGGGGCTGTCTAATATTCAACTAGAACACGTGAATCATGATCCTGAATGTGTTGATGTTGCAGCAACATATGTTATGAGCAGCCCACATCTTCCAGACTTGCTGAAAAAGACAGATTGCAGCAGACTTTTGCAGGAAGGGCAGCAAAATGATTCAGATCAGAAATTCAGTTCATATGTTTCTCCAGCAGATCTCAAGCAGTCTACATATAGCAGTGAGTTTTGTGGAGGAAATGAAGAGCAGCTGCAACACAGTCAGTTGGAGCAGCAGCTCCAAGAGGTATTTCATTGTGATTTTGATGATCCTTTAGCTCGCCATACGAGCAGTTAGATCTTTTTCAGTTTTGTTCAGTTCATGAATAAGCAGAGCAGGCTGCATGTGAGCTACAGATGGGATACAGGTTTGCAGAGGGATCAGTACTGAAGGCTTGATGACTCCATTCCCAATACTAAAGGCTACTGGAACTGCTAAGTTCTTCGGAACCTCACTGGGAGGATTCCATCCCCGAGTAGGAGCCAGATGTTATCTCCCAAAAACACACCGTCATTTTGGGAGATAGAATGAGTCAAAAAATTCATTTTTGTGAGTATTGGCCTTCGAAATTCGAATTTTCAGCTTTTGGCAGTTAACTAAGTTTGTGGAAGTTTGCTTAACTGCCGAAAAAGGTCAGTTTTGGCAGCTAAAGTGGTCTGTCAGAATGACCTTAGCAGCCGAAAATGTTTCCATGTGTGAAAAAATAAAATCACGCTTCATCACTCATCAAGCGAGCTTGTTTAATCATATCAATTGGTGGGTGAACGCCAAATGTTCAACTACATGTCAATTCCCAGGTCAAACCTCAAATTCAGCCATGAATCAAGCTATGGGTTAAGATTAAATCGACACATAAAGCTTCTTCCAAAGATTGACACATATGCAATCCATGCTCGGATGAAGGATTTATACAGTTGGAGTGATGTTGCGTTGAGAACAGTTGTTGTATATGACCGTGCTCTAAAGGATTTTCGACAACAAGCTGCAGTAAATCAATAGGCAGTTATCAAATTTGACATTTGCATCCTGGATCACATTTGGCAGGGATCTAATATCTTCACCAAATTCAGGCAGAGCCAACATAGATAAAACGAGCCCTGCTGATGAGAACGCCAGTCCTTCTATCGTGGATGAAGCTGTTGGTGGAGCTATCCCTAATGCGTTCTCCATGGATGCAAATGTTGCTAAGAGAGAATCGGAGTCTATTTCTCACAAGTCACTACAGAAACGCTTCTGTTGGTGCAAATGAATACGATCGCTGGAACAGGACATCCTCTGCGCTTGAATCTGGCTTTTCTGGGATTATCATAAGTCCCTCCTAACGCCAGTGGCATCTTATAATTTCAAATCTGAAGACTCAATGACAGGTCTGGAGGTGAAACGCAGTTTCAAAGATTTACCTTACACAACCAAAGGTCACAACCCATTTACAGTCAAGTGCTATGTAACATTCTGGAAAACTCATGGCTAGAATTACCTCCCTGTTACCTTCCTGGAATCCATAAGGTCGAGAAGTTTGTGTTTGCCTTTCCATTTGAGTCAAAGATGGAAACCTCAGTTTGAATTGTTCTACTATTTTTCCTGGCCCTTCTTTGCACTTCCAGGATTGAAAAGGCTGACCAACATCCATATTTGCAAAGTCTATGATGTTAAAAGTGGAGTGTTCACATGCAAGTTGCTGGGCTAAATTCTGGTCCTGCACAGGAATTGACATCTTCTTTGAGGTCTGCACAAAACAATCACTCTTCTTGACCATCTGAGTCATTCAATCCTCAATTGGATATGGTTCACAATCCTGCAGTAAGTTTGCAAGGTCCACATTACCTGAGATTATCATTGATGGAACATCAAGATCAGAATGCTAGACCTCTTATTAGAAGCATTTTAGATGTCTCATTTGAAAGACTCCAAACCCTACAGAACAAGGATGACAGAAGGCAGGAAATACTCCAGATTTTGTGCAGTTGGTTAAGGATTCGATCCACCTTTCCAGTTAAGTTTTCCAGCAAGAAGATCAAATGTACAGGTGGCAGGGAATTCATCAATCAAAAAATACCTTATCAAGCTAAATATAAACAGTCAAAGAATCATCTCAAGATTTATAGACATTCGATTCTGTTATGTACCAAATCAAATCCCACCAAGCCTTGGGAGGCCGACTCCACTTCACCAACTATCAACACGAGAAAGGGGACCAACACATTATCATTTCCTTGTTTTAAGGGATCTTTCCCTATGTTTTTGTATTTGCTGTTCTAGTTACTATTTTTAGTATAGAAGATCCATGTTTTGAGGATCTGAAGACTGTTTGTAAAGACTATAAAGCCTAAGACCTCAGAGGGAGAAAGGGTTTAATCTTGGAGAAAATTTGGCCTATGTACTAATTGCTTATCTTAATACAATCACAGTCTTCTTTTGCTGCTATTATCAGACTTTTCATCTATCTTTTTGTTCTGTACTCTGTTTAATTTTAGCTCAGCTTTATGCTCATGAACTTGAATGAAGGAATCCTTTACTATTTAGTATGACCCTGCATTCAAATGTACTTGGTTATCTTTGACCCTGCATTCCATGTACTTGGTTATCTAAATAGTATTCTTCATACCACTCACTGTTATATTGCATATGATTGATAGTTTCTAAAAGCACTGGCTCATTAAGATGTTCTGATAAGTTAATCTCTTCATTGTGCTTTCTTGGTATCCCATTGATCCACCTACTGAAAAAAATTCATTTCTTAAGTTACCAGGCATACTTAGCCATAACCACTAAGTAGTTTCCTGGAGTGATAACAGTCATTATCAAATGACTCTTTTGTGCAATCACCCAAGGAAGTATATGGATGAGTCAAAAAATAATTTTATATATCCTACAATTGAAATTACATCCTTGACATTCATCAATAAATGTCGAAAACATTTATGATCATTTCTTTGTACATCTTGTCAAAACACATGATCAATAGTCACTATTGTTGTGAATAAGTTCTATAATTATGTTTCAAAACATATAGATGCATATGAAATTTTATCCATAACAGGTGGTCACTATCCCAAAACACTAAATAATATATTTTTGACCTCTCTCCAAAAGGAATATTAGAATTTTAGGGAAAGATTGGAAAAACCTTGAATCAATTTTATTGACATATTTCTTCCAATAAAACCCATTTCCTCTATGAATATATAATTGTGACACGCTTCGTATCTTCTTGAAATATAATTAAATGCAAGAATATATGTTGAAAGCGAGTCTACAAAAAAGTGGCCAAAAAGCCAACAAGCAGCACTACCTAGAAAGAAAATGACACATTAACCTATGGGGTATGAGTGCAAGCAAACTCCTAGATACAAGATGGAAGCCCTTCAAAAATCATATCCTCTGCAGGGTGATTAAATGTCATTTAAATAATATGAAATGGAAGAACAATATGATAAGAGACTCCCACTAGAGAGAAGGACCTCGGGTAAAGGAACATTAGATAGAATGGAAACTAGGATACCTTGTTCATGAAACGTCCAAAGTGGTTTACTGACACTTCAGCCCTTTGGCCCTTGACACCTGGTATACTCTGACATGCATGAGGAGGATTATGAAGGGTTAGCCTTTAGTACAAAATGGAGTAAGGTATTCCACTCCGACTTCCAGAACCCCTTCATTGTGGCTTACTCTCTGTAACACCCCATTTTTTACCTCGTTTGCATTAATTGTATATGATGTATATATTGTAATGGATCATGGTGTGGAGTTATAGGAAAATGCCCCACCATTGATTGTTGTATTATGTTTCGGCGATGCCGATGGTATTTTGTGCTAACCAGGCACATTAGAATGTTGGACACCATGTAAATATGCAAAATTAATTAAAGGAGCCACAACCAACTATATCAATGCCACAAAAATGAAAAGGGCATGATTTCCTAAGGTCAAGGGGGGAAATGTCTAACCCTTGGGAGCCATTGGGGAACAACCAAGTGCCAATTTATAAACCCATCTAGATATCAAACATGTTGTATGTATTACTCACCCTTTTTACTTTGTCTCATCCACCAATCATTTTAGATTTGCTGGAGTTGGTTGCGTAGTTATTACCCTTGGGGGAACGTGTGCATGGGCAGTCGTGTGGTTGGAAGGACTGTTAGTCCTTTGACCACACGCATAATCCACCAAGGGAGGTCAGTCCACACTCAAGCAGGCACTCATTTTCCTCACGGAGATAGGCATTCGCGATGGTTCTTCTTCCCTAATTTTGTTGTGTGTAGTTTCTCTTCATGTTGTGGGTTTGGGTATGTGAATCCACCTTTACGTAGGTTGTATTCCCTCCCTCACACAGCTGATAGATCGCTGCTAGCTCCCCCATGAATTTTGGTTGCTGTAGATTTGTTGTTGAGTCATTTTGGCCATGTTAGTGCCATAAATGACTCTGGAGTCAAATTGCTCAGTTTGAGCTGTGTATTACCCAATTGTCGTTCCAATTTTGCTCGGTGGCGTTTCTTTTCAATACCAGAGCTGTTTTTTTGATGTGTTGTCACAATGGTTGGTCTTTGGATTCTTTGGGATTTGAAATGGATCCTAAGTGTGATTGATAAACCTAGTGTGTACAGGATCCTCACAGACAGAGCTATAGGGCTGGCTTTCTTCTCTGTAAGCCCTGAATAGAACTGGAAGGGAAGTCATGGCTTGAGGCACTGCACAACAGAGAAGGGGATGATTCCTTGTGTTGGGTGTGTGTGGGCATCTTAGAATTCAGGCTAGCTCTAGTGTAGGTGTCCTTAGCTCTTCAATGAGCCCACTAGCTTAGCAACCAACGTTTCCAGCTCCTGATAGCCTGATAAACCCAACTTTGTTGGCTTAGCTATGTATTTTTGTGTAACCTTGTCTTGATAAACCCAATCATGTTGGCTTGGATGAGTTGTGTATCCTTGGCTATGTGTGATCCTGCTAGTTTCCCCTTGCTCATTGTGGAATCATGCCCAGCTCGGGGGTGGCAGTGTTGTTGAGAGATTGATGAGCACATTGGCCTATGGTTGGGTGGAACGTTGCACCAACGTAGCTGGTTGCGGGACAAGATTTTATGAAGATAAGTATTCTTGTGCTTAAACCTTTGCAACTGTATTTTTTTATAAATGAACATGATGAATGCTAATTGTGTGAATGAATTTTCTTCCGCTGTTTGATAGTCATTTATGCATTTTTATTAAGATGTTCAAGGGGCTATATTTCCCATGTCGATTAGTATGTGAGTCACGTCCTCTTCGCCGGTCGGAGTGTTAGGGACGTGGCACTCTTGTAGAGAGGAGGTCCCTTTGACAGATTGGTCGTGACCATGTCAACAAGTACACGAGGATTTTGGTCCCCTAATGTAAGTGACAAAGGGGTGTTGTTGGGATGCCTATCCCCAATGTCCTAACTTGGCTACAAGATTGTTTTGGTCCTCAAATGAGGTTAAAATGTTGGTTGTGTTAAGTTAATTTTTTAGGCTAGCTTGGGGTCATGAACCAAGCGTTTTACTTTAGGGTGTGAGATGTGTGAAAGTGATCACGATCAAGACACAAAAAATGTAGATAAATAACAGTAAATGATGGTAAATATCATGCCAAATCACAACTAATTCTTCCAGAAAGTAAAATATACATAAGTAAATGAACACATAAGGAACTAATCAGGATGTAGGAAACACACAGGGGGTATAAACTACGAATCTCAACTCAAGGTGCTCACATATAAGGAAAATAGGATGAAAAAACAAACCAAGGGGATGTAATGGATAAGATATGGACAGAAACAGGTTAGAGAGGGGTAAAACATAGACAGAGGGTCTGGAATAAGGATCTCAAACACTGAAAAGGACTGAAAGATTGTAGGTCACACCTTTCGGTGGAATAGGTGTGATCGGGGTCACACAGAACTGTGAAACAGTCACGTTCAATACATAAAAACAGTCAAAAGACTCTGGTCGCAAAAAAAAGGGTTTATGTGCGACTAGTCGCACAAACTGGGTCACAGTAATGACCGGGGTCGCTTTGAGCATTGAGACAAGTGCGATCTGGAGTTCTGGTCTAGGTCACACTGATCAGGGTGGAAGGTGTAACCTAGGTCGTGCTTATCGAGAAAAAATGTGCGACCTGGCCGTATATTTCTGTTGAATAAGTGTGATCCGGCAGGAACTGAGAATTTAAAAAGAAAACGTTGTCGACTTGGGCCAAGGGGGCAGGAACTGAGGAAAGACTATTAGATTTTCTTAAGATTTGATTAGATTATCTAGGATCTTTATCTGAAAGAATAAAAAGTACAACAAAATGCATAAGATATAAAATATACACAAGACATTAGAGGAAATTTCAACTCAAAATGGGCCTTTGAACTTTTATTCAAATTCCATGTCATCATGTGTTAGCCAATGAAATTGCTTTAAATTTGAAATACCGTATAGGTCTTAAACACTTTTTTAATATAAATTTGGGGATAGGTATCATAAAAAAAACTACTTTTTTGTTTGTATTTTTGACATATCTCCCTATGTTTTTACTCAAATTTCGATCGGGAGAGCTCGTTCGATGCATAATTTAATTTCGCATCGAACGAGCTCTCGTGATCGAAATTTGAGTAAAAACACAAGGAGATATGTCAAAAATACAAACAAAAAAGTAGTTTTTTTCTTTTCTTCCTCGAAAATTAATAAATATTATTTTATTAGTTCATTTTAGGAGGCCCATTTTGAGTTGAAATTTCCTCTAATGAACAAATATTTTGATTGGGGAAACCATAAATAAGAAAACCATGCAAACTTCTTTAGAATAGTAATATGATCAAAAGCAATAATAAGAAATTTTCAACAGCTATCTTTTTCTCCTCCTCTAACTGTCTCTCTCTCACATGCACCTTAGAGAGCGTGTGAGGTGTGTATAAATGAGGGAGACCACCTCCCTATTTATACCCTTTCAAGTCACTGAACAAATATAAGACTCAAGCCTACATTTAATCTCACATGGGGCCCATTCCTCCTAGAGAGACCATAATTACATATTACATGATGTTACACTAGGGACTATTGCCCTGATTTACAACTCAAGTTGTACCTCAAGGTCTAGACACAATTTAGACATCCCGTAAAGGGGTAATACACATCCCCAATGGGGACACAACAACATACAATCATAATATACATTAGAATATCTTCCGAAGTTAAAAAAACATCAACACTCCCTCTTATCTAGGAAGGTATTCTCTCTCTACATAGTCATCAACACATTTGGTCAAGTAGTCATTACATCATCATCATCACAGAGTCATAGATTCTTCATCATAGATGATGCCATCATATTCTTATAATTTTATCATCATCCCATACTATCTATCATCAGAAGTTTCTACGGTGACAACCCTCTTTCATGCTAGATGTAGGCCTAGCCCTTTGCTAGGTATTCATCATTTCTACAAGCAAGCCATCAAGTAGGTACATATCAGGACTTATTATATTCCTTTTGAAAAACCTACAGGATCTGCCAGGATTGATTATATGCCACTTCAAAACTTGAAGGAGCATCCTAGGACTAATTACATTCCTTGCAACACCTGTGTACCCTATTGTTACCTCATCATCTTCAGGTCATTTCATCGTCACATGGAGGACAACCCAGGTAGACATAACACAACACTTACATCCACCGACATGGGAGGGAAAACCTACCACCATCCGAAAAAGGCTCATCATTTACATCAAAGACTATGGGAGGACCAACCTAATACCATGTCGAAAAAGCTCCAACACTTACATCAACGACCATGGGAGGAACAACCTACCACCATGTCGAAAAGGCTCCAAAATTTACATCAACCACCATGGGAGGAACAACCTACCACCATGTCAGAAAGGCTCCAACAATTACATAAACGACCATGGGAGGACCAACATACCACCATGTTGGGAAGGATTATGTGTATCTACGTCTTTCAGAGTCATCACTTCCTCTTGGAAGGAACCTTGATCTGAAGTACACCAAGCTTCTCTCAGAATTATTCAAAATTCACTCTGGATATTTTTAGCATATAATCACATCAGGACCGATTACGCCCAAGGATAACCTGCGAGCTTCACCAGGACTGATTACATATGAGGACAACCTACAGGACTGATTACATCTAAGAAACTATGAGTTTCGCCAGGATTTTATGCTCAGACAACCTGCTCATCGGCTATGCTAGAACTCATCACCCCCTCTTTCAAGATATCTCAATCTGGATCACATACTAGAGATTCACTGCTCCTCTCTGCATCATATAAAAAAGAAAGTCGGATCAATCAAATCAAATAGTAGGTTTCAAAAGAAACATACTACCTCACAAATAGCCGAGCAAGTGGCAACATATTTTTCCTCGGTTGTACTCAGCACCATGCAGGACTGCATCTTGCCAAACCAGTAGGCCATACTAGATCTCAAACTGAAGAAGCAACCCAATGTGCTCTTCTTCTTAGTGGCGCTACCAATTTGAATCAACATAACCATGCAAGTTAGTCTTCTGATTTGTATCATACTTGAGCCCATACTCAATTGTACCCTTAAGGTACCTCACTGCATGCTTTGCAACCAGGTGAGCATGTATCGGATCCATCAGGAACTGGCTCAGGTTGTTTATAGAAAAGAATATGTCTGGTCTCGTATTCATTAGGCACATTAGTGAACAAATAATTTGACGATACATTGTGGAATCAACTATCTCTATTGAATCATCACATAAAAGCTTCAAGTTTGATGCCATAGGTGTGGTTATCTCCTTGCGGTCCAGTATTTTGAATTTCTTCGGAATCTCCACTACATACTTTCCTTGACCAAGGAAAATCTCATTCGCTTTATTCCACACCCCCATGCCTAATAAGTAGTGCATTATCCCTAGGCCTTTCATCTTAAAATCTGTAGCAAGTCTCCTTCTTGCATCTTTAAAGAGTTCCTCTTTTCCTGTCAGGAATAGGTCATCGACATATAATAGGAGAATCACTGGTGTTCCACCTTCAACCTTGAAGTAAAAATTGGAATCCTTTTTACTGTCAATAAATCCTAGAGCCATCATTAAGCTGTCCATCCTGCCGTACCATGTCGAACCTGGGGATCTTCTGCAGTCACTCCCTCTGAAGCGGAGCATCATTCTCCCTCTACCTTTCATACTCGATGTATTAAAACATTCTATAATAGAGGGACAAGTAGCTTCCTTTGCTACTAATATTCTATGTATCCATTTAGGGTCACTGGATACCAAGATCCTCTATATTGAACTTTGTTGAAAAGTTCTTCTCTCACCCATATGTGAGCTCGTCATCCTCTATAGGCTTTCATCTTCAATATTGTAGCAAATGTTAAGATCTTCATCACTCTAGGTGATCTTCAAGCTCCTTATGTAACTATATGTTCTATCCCATGGGTTCCTTCTGAGCTCGTACAAGGGCTTGTTTAATTTGCACACATGATTTTGCGTGTCATGTGTCTCAAATCCCAGTGGCTGCTCTACATATACTTCCTCCTTGACTACATCATTCAAAAATGTTATCTTGATTTCAACTAATGTATCTCCCATCTCATACCTATACGTATGGATATAATGGAAGTGTACCACGTCACTGGTGTAAATGTCTCTTTGTATTATGTGCCTTCTTTCTATGAGAAGCCTCATGCTACGAGTCTTGCCTTGTATCCCACAATGCTTCCATCTACTGCATGTTGGATCTTGTAGATCGATATGGAAGACACTAAGAACTTCCTTTTAGGTCTCGACACCACATCCTAGACATCAATCTTCTTGAACTAGTACTCTTTGATCATAGTTTCCTTCCCTTTCTTCTTGGCTACTTCTTCATAGCTAGAAGGCTCTATATCAATGATGTCACTCAACAGTGTCAAATAACCAAAGTGTGTCTAAGGCCTCCTGATTTATTTGGAAGTCAATACTATTCTTCATCTTGGATTATTTCTCATTCCCAAGGTGGTCTTCATCTCTCAAGGTGGATCTACTGCTCTCTTTATATTCTTCTGAAGCTCTTTCTTTTGCCATGGTGTTTTTGACCTAAGAAACTTCAGGTTCCTGTTCTGAATTGTCGTTACTTTTTCTTTGGAATGATCTACAAGTCAAGTTCAGTTGCATGATTAGAAACATATCATAATTTCCAAAACATATTAATAGTGACAAATATATGTCACATAGCCATGTGACTATTTTACCCAACATTCATCCATATCATGTATACATACAATAACTTCTAGATGTATTCTACCCCAATGTTATTAAGAGCGTGTACTACTCCTAATATGCCATCAAAGAGGATTCAGCTAGATAATTAGTAATGGAATGTTGTACACCATCATTGAATTCTTACCCATTATGTGAAATTGAATAGTATAAATGTAAAATACTCAAACTTCAATGGATCATTGGGTAGAGTTGAATGGTGCAAAGTGTCTTTCAACCTCGATTTATAACAATAACTGAAAATAAGAAAAAATGAAAATATTTTTATAATTTTTTATTTTTTTTCTAACTAACAACAATATGCATACCTTTCTCGGAAGTGGGCCACTGCAGCCGTCCGAGGAAATGATCCCGCGGATCCACGGTTTGGGTCTCCAATCTACTCCACTAGTGGTTGTCAAATAGGGGGAATGCATCCAAATGGGTATGGAGAAATATCAACATACACATGGGAAATGATATGGGAATAATGGTGAAAGACAAAGAGTGTGACTAAAAGAGAATGGAAAGAGAGTGGGGTGTTAGGTCATGTTTTTGTTTTCCATCTTTTAATACTTTTATTTATGTTTTGAAGCTTGGTTTTACTTTTTATTCCTAGAAAATTTTGTTGATTGGGATAGTTTGAGTTTTTTCCCTTTAGCTTTCATGTTATTTGATTCTTTTTAGTTTATTTTTACAAGTGTTGGTTTGATTTCATGATCAAAGGGCTTATATAAGGCTTATATGGATTAAAAAGTTTAAAAAATAACATTAAAGTTTGCTTAGGGTCCCTAAATCAAGTCTAACCCTATATCATGAGTTTAATTTTTGAAAATCATTAACTTGAATTTTCTTGTAGTGCAAGCCAAAAAAAAATGCACACAGGTGCTACAAGAAAGTTGTGCAAAGTTAAAAGTCATCATTCAACGTTGCGGAGATTTAGTTCTCTATGTTGCCGAAACTGCGGCAACAATTTGGTATAAAGCTTTGATGCACTAGTTACTAGAGATTTCAATCATCGATCGCGAAGCTAATGGTCTAAAGCGCCGACACTACGGCAGCATAGTTGTTTAAAGCGCCAACAAGATAGTTGATAGAGCTTCCGATTGCCGATCACAAAGCTAGTGGTTTATGTCGTCGACACTGTGGTAGCATAGTGGTTTAAAGCTCTGATGAAATAGTTGATAAAGCTTCCGATCTCTGATTGCGAAGCTAATGGTTAAAAGATAGTTGCTAAAGCTTTCGATCTCCAATCGCGAAGCTAGTGGTCTAAAGCACCGACACTGCGGAAACATAGTTGTTTAAAGCACCGACAAGATAGTTGATAGAGCTTCCGATCGCCGATCACAAAGCTAGTGGTCTAAAGCGCCGACACTGCGGTAGCATAGTGTCTTGAGGTTTCAATGCATTAGATATTACTGCTTCTGATCGCCGACAAGTTAGTAATGGGAAGTGCTGATTCGTTCAGTATTGGGGCTCCAATCGTCGATGCTAAGAAATATTAGTTGTTAGTGATGGAAGACGCCGATACCACAGCAACATTCAAATATTAATCACTGTGACAAGTGTCAATATCATCATGAAGGTGAATCGTGGCGGTTTCTTGTGGAAGTGAGGCAATAATGATAGCAGACCATAATGAGACAAAGGCGTTTCAAATCATGTTTTTTCCTAAAATGCACGTAGAGCAGGTGGAGATCGTGGTGAAAAATTAGTACTTGAAAATCAGAATTTTGAAATAGAGTAAAATTAGGGCTTTGGGGAGTGGTCATTTGGAGTGTCAAAACGGTCAGAGAAGATTGGGGCATGCAGTTCGACACCTGATAGACAAGAGAATAGGATTCCAGCAGCTGGATTAGTTGTTTTAACAGGTAGGTTGTGAACTGATTTCCAAGGTTCATTAATTTGGGTTTTTTCTAAATAGAAGATTAATGACTAAATTGAGGGCAAATTATTAGTTGTTAATCCTAATTGATACTAAATGATGGATGCTCAGTAATGAATTTAAAAGTATTGTCCAACTTAAAAGACAGTCAGAGTGTGTTGTATTTATAGAAGCTGTTTGACAATATCTTAAAATGAAAAAGAGTGGAAAGACCAATAGGGCAGAACCCTAAGACTTAAGTTGGGTCAAAAACTTTCCATATTGTGCACAATTATTTGTAGAAGCAGGATGGTTAGTGTTCTTCGAAAATATTGAAGGTTATCATTCAGAGGTTTCTTACAAGTTTGCTCAATGTTTAGACAAGGATGTAGTGTCTTTTGACACTTTGAAGTTCAAACTAACCAGGGAGTTACTAGCAGAAGCAACAGGAATTCTGGATGAGGGAGAATTCTGGTTCAAAAAGGTGCCCTTCACCTTTGATGCTCAAAGAATCTGCTTCCAGGTGTAGTAGCAGACTGGAGAAAAGGGGTTCATATTCAAAACTTTAAACCTGAGTGGATTGAGCCTATCAAAATATTACAAAGTTATGTCACCTGTGAGGGGAGATTTGCCTTTGTGTTTAAGTATCATTTTAGATTCCTTCAACATCTCAGTCATGAATCTAAAATGAATCTTCCTTTCTTCTTTTTGAAAAGCTTACAGAAGATGTCATGTAGGGTGAAATAACACCAAGATCATACAAAACAATTAGTTTTTCACCATGGGATCATAAAACTAATCATAAGTATTGTATTGCAGAAAAGAGGGAAGACATGGGAACACTTCTTATATTGGTCAGGTTTCAAAACTGAGAAGGAGGATCAGTCTCAGAAGAGACAGGTAGATAAGGGTCAGACTTTGATTAAGAAACTTAGAAAGAATGTCATAGTCAAAGATGAAGAAGATGATAAACCAGGAGAAGCTTTGAATCAGGAAAATGAAAACATTGAGTTTGGCCAGTGAGTTAATGTTGAGGAAAGCAAAGTTTCACCGTCAGAGATGAAAGAAGTTGAGCCAGTGGAAGATGATTTACCTACAGAATCAAATCAAGGTGATGAGGAGACAGTGTCACGAAAGAAAAGAGTGAAGGTTGTTGAATTTGCTTCAATAACTCATCAAGGAAAAGTTCTGAAAATGTTAGGAGAAGTTGGAGCAGTCTCAAGACCTAAGACAAGGCTGAAGAACAAGCTTAAGTCAAACATGAAGAAACTGTTAAATCCCAAATTGGCTGAGGAAAAGGTTACAATAATATAAGATTCATCATCTCAGGAGGAATTGGGAGATAGTGAAGATGATAACAAAGAAGTTATAAAAGGTAAAAAACCAATAGTATCAAAAGAAAAATCAGTCTTTACTGATACTAAGATTTCAGACATTTTCATGGAGGTTAGAAAATAGATGATTCAGGAACAACATCGGAATGATATAAAGAATTATTGTATGGAGAAAAGAGAGCTAATTGAAGAAGAAGTTTTAGTGCAGTATTGAAGCTGAAGAACAGCCAGAGGTTCCTGTAACCTTGACAGAGCTTATGAATGAGGATGACGAAATATATAAGAAGCTGAAAATACCATGGATACCTGAAGGGATGCAAACAATATCAGGAGATAAATGTATTGATTCTGAAAAGGAAAATCTACAAAGGAGCATTAAGCAATACAATCATCAAATTGAATATATGCATGAAACCAATGATGGATTAGTAGCTGCAAATAGGATACTTAGAGAAGACTTGGAGGAAGTAAACATTCACTATCAGGAATTGATTGCAGTATCTAAAGAGGCTCTTAAAAGAAAAAGACAGACAGAGAATCAATTTACAGAATTAAAGCAAACTATCCAGGAGCTGACTCGGCAGAATGAAGAGTTAAAAAAGAAAGTTGCAGACTTGGAAGCATACCACTTGAAAGCTAGAAGGAAAGCTTAGGCTTTGGAGGGAATTGCTCTATTAGCTGAAGCAGCAAAAGACTAGGAGAGCGGTTATTAGTTAGTTTGAAAAGTTATTTTATTTTATTTTTGTATAATGTTAGTTTGATAGATGACCTAAAAGTAGTTAGGGTTCAGTTATGCAACTGTTTTTGAAAGACCAGGATAAATGTAAGTCTGAAAGAGGACAAATGGTTCGATTTTTTGCTGACAAGGGGAGGGTATCAGGCCTTGTTTATGAGCTAAGTGTAAAGAATATTATGTGTTTTTGATGACTGAACTATGAAATATATGCACTATATGCCCTTTTGATTATTGACTGGTTTCATTTCTAATTTGTGTTAATTACTCAGTTGGTATATCCATTTCTTGTTTAATGTTTTTATGCTTGAAATGCTTGCTAATTGTGGGTGAAACTCAATATTGTGTTTATTCTGCTGGATTATGGTTTATATGTTATACATCTCAGTCATTCAAATGCTCATGATTTAGTGTTTTCTTTGGTCTCATGAATGTTTTCCCTCTTGTACTCAAACTGTTCAAACAAAACCCTATAAAAACCATATTTTACATTATTGTTTATATTGAGATTGTGTTGGCTTGTTCTCTTGTAGTCTGGGAACAATTTCTGGCACTAACATCTTTGGTGCCATTGCCGGGGACGAAGTTGAAAACCTATTTTCCCTAGGATACTTATCTTTTTACTGGTTTTGAGAGGTGAACTTAAACCAACAAATCTTAAAGACTACTTTTCACCAATATTTCATAGTGGCTATTAAGGGAGTTGGAACAAGAAACATACCTAGTTCGCCTTTACAGTTGGGTGTTTCAGATCCAGAACATATATTGAAAACAACTAGGAAAATCAGAAGGTCTCAGTCATCACCAGCCCTATGTAACCCTGATCAGTTAGATATTTCATCACCTTTTTCTATTCTGAAGGGGGAAGAACCAAAGTCATCTTGGTTGAAGCCTACAATTCCTGTTAGTAATTTTCAAGTTTTCACTGATCCTCAATCTTTCAAGAAAGCAAAGACTATATCTCCTAGAAAAAATCCTTTATTCCATCTCAAAGTTGGTAAAACTCCATTTCAGCCAAGTTCTAGTCAAGTCTTTCCCATCACCTAAACCAGTTAACTTAAATATGGCAGCCCAAAATCAGCCATTAGACATGATGGACCGAATGGTGGCAGCTAGGTATGCACCCTTAGTTTTTCCTTAGCCTTTGAATGCACTTCCTGGGGGTGATTACCAAAAATACCTTCCTAGGTTTAATGGACAAGGTGAAACTACAGCTGAGGAGCATTGGGATGCTTTCTTTAGCTATGCTGATAATCAAAATATTGAGGCCAAGGATGTATGGATGAGGATGTTTGTATAGAGTCTTGATGGAGAGGTCAGAAAATGGTTTAGGGAGTTTCCTGCAAATTATCTCACTATCATAGAAGAGCTTCAGGACCTTTTCATGAGACAATGGGGTGATACCAAGGATCACACATATTACATCACTGAGTTTGTAGCCCTTAGGAGAAAGAAGGATGAAACCATAGCTGATTTTTCAAAGAGATTCAATAAAATGTATGGCTGAATTCCTGCAGAGATAAAACCTTCAGAAACATCTGTAAAACTCACATATGCCAATGCTTTTGATCATGAATTTTCCCTACTTTTAAGAGAAAGAAGACCCGTTACTTTACTAAACATGCAGGATGCATCATTAGATGTGGAGTCCAATATATTAGCTTCTAATAGATTGAAGGGAAATACAACTCAGTAGATATATGATAGGAAGGGAAAGAAAGAGGCAACTCCAGGGGTTTCAACATCCCACTCTGTAGAAGGCAAAATTGATGAAATGGCTAAGCTAGTTAAGATCTTGACAACAAAATTAAACAAGTTGGAATTAGAGAAGAATTCAAACAAACCTGTTTAAGAGGGTCATAGAAACACTAATAATCCAAACCAATTCAGAAGACAGTTTGTGCCTCATTTCATTCCAAGAGAGAGAAGAAATGATTATATTCAGCGAGAAATGAGAGAAACTGAGGATCAAAAAGTACCACCCCCACTTCAGAATAATTTAGTTGATGAAGAATAAATTGAAGAGGAAGTGTTCTTTAAGGATATAGACCGGGATATGAATTATTTTGGAGAGCAGTTAACTGAGGGTTTTGTCACTGAAGAAGAGTTTTTAAACTCAGAATATTATGATGCTGATATGTTTGAAACAAAAAATGATTTAAATCTTGAAGTGACTGATGTAACTGCTGATACATACCAGACTGAGCCAAACAAAACTTTAAATTTGAGGTCAGGTCCAAAGCAAGTAGTTCAAAATCTAAAGAAAAAGGTAGCTGTACCTCCTAAACAACAGTCTGATCCTGTGTTAGAGAAAAAACAAACTCAGGATAAACAAAAGAAGAATCTGGAAGTTGAAGAGGTAAATAAAAGTGTGCAAAATTTTAACCTGGAAAATGAATTAGGCAAAATCAAGATCCCTATGCCTTTCACCGAGTTGATGAAGAATCCTTCTTATAAAAATTCAGTTCTGAAAATGATTGGTTCAACAAACAGTCATCCTCACTCTGATACAATGAATTTACAAGAAGAAAGTCCTAAAATATTTATTGGATCAGCCTTGGCAGAAAAAACTGAAAATAAAGCAGGTGCATCACTTCCTTTTTACATCACACTAATTATTCATGAACATATGATACATAATTGTCTTTTGGATTCAGGAGCATAACATAACCTAATGCCAAAAGCTGTCATGGAGGCTTTAGGTTTGAGTATAACAAAACCATATCATGATTTGTATGCTTTTGATTCACGAGCTTTAAAATGATTAGGAGTGATTAAATATATAGTTGTCAGTTTAGCTCAGCTACCGATGAAGAGTGTGATTATGGATGTGGTAGTAGCAGACATTATACCTTAGTTTGGACTGCTCATCTCTAGGTCATGGGCCAAGAAAGTTGGTGGAACACTATAGATGGATTTAACATATGATACTATTCATGTATTTGGAGGAGAAAATAGAAGGTTATATAGAGAGTTACAATTTGCCTATATTGTGACAGATGACAAGAACCCTACAAATCATCCCTTGTATGCTGTTGACAAGGATTTGGGTACTTGTTTGTTTCATTTTAGTGATGATGATAATACTGCTGATTTATTACAGGTTGAAAAATAAAAGCCAGTAAAATGCACTAGGGAACAAGAAGATGAACTTTGGCAATTATATTTTGATGGATCATCCTGTAAGGAAGGTGCTGGAGCAGGGGTTCTTTTTATATCTCCTGGTGGTGAAACAATAAAGTTAATGTATAAATTGGAATTTAATACCACCAATAATACTACAGAATATGAAGCTTTGTTGTTAGGTTTGAAAGCTGCAAAAGATTTAGGCATTCATCAGATTTCTGTATATGGCGACTCCGAGTTGGTTGTTCAACAGGTGAGGAACAAATATTAAGTGAAACAAGATTTGCTGAAAGTGTACCGTAATGAAGTATGGGATATTATAGAAAATTATTTTGTGGCTTTTAGCATCACTTATATTCCTAGGGGTCATAACCAAACTGCCGATTCTCTGGCCCTGGCAGCCACACATTTTAGGATTCCCAAAACAACATAGCTAAAATATCCTATTGAGGTTAGGTACAGACCTTATGTGCCTAATAATGTAAGGTAGTGGAAAGTTTTTGAAGATGACATTGGAATAAAAAGGTTTTTAGAGCTGACAGGTGAGTTTTCCAATTCCCTAATTGATCAAGAACAAGATGATGAGGTTGAAGATTTCGAAGATATGGCAGAAAATGAGATTGTTGGTCACAAGATTATTGAACTTAAAAGTAATTTCATTCCTAAAGGTTTGGTTCCATTAGAGAGAATATTTTGAAAAGATGATACACCTTTAAAACCTGTTATACAATCTTCAGAATAAAATGTGGTGGACTGCAATATTGGCACCCTTGAACATCCTAGAATGGTGAAGATTTCAAAAGCACTCACAACAGAGCAGAGGAACAGGTACATTAAGTTGTTAAAAGAGTATGTTGATGTTTTTTCTTGGTCATATGAAGATTTGAAAACATATGATACTGGAATTATACAGCATAAAGTGCCTTTAAAACCAAATGTTAAACCTTTCAGACATAAATTAAGGAGGATAAATCCAGCTTTGTTTCCTGTTATTGAAAAGGAGGTGAAAAAGTTATTAGATGCTAAGATCATTGTTCCTCTCATGTATTCTTCATGGGTTGCCAATTTAGTTCTTGTTAGGAAAAAGAATGGTGAAATCAGACCGTGTGTTGATTTTAGAAATCTAAATAGGTCTTCACTGAAGGATAATTACCCTTTACCAAAAATAGAACAAATATTGCAGAAGGTGGTTGGTGCACAAAGAATTTTTATGGTTGATGGTTTTTCAGGGTATAATCAAATTACCATGCATCCTGATGGATTTCATAGGAGAGATAAATCAATCTTCTTCAGGGCAGCATAAGTGGATTTTGACTACTACAGATTTCTTTACTAAGTGGGTAGAAGCTATTCCCACAAGGAATGCCATAGATAAGGTGACCATAGATTTTATTGAAGAAAATATTCTTAGTAGATTTGGATGTCCACAAAAAAATATTGACTAACAATGCTAAGGCATTTAAATCAAAGGCTATGGGAGCATTTCGAGAAAAGAATGGTATCTTGTTGAAAAACTCAACTCCTTATTATGCATCAAGATAATAAAAATATCATTCAGAGTATCAGGAAGTTACTGAATCATAATAAAAGATCATGATATTCTATGCTAAAGTATGCATTATGGGTAGACATAATAACAGTTAAACAAGCAACTGGAACTTCTCCTTTCCAATTAGTATATGGTACTGATGCAGTTTTCCCTGTTCAGTTGGGCATCCCAATAATGAATTTTTTTTAGGATTGTCAGGAAGAACCTAATGACATGCAAAGAAGAATTTATGCATTGATAGAGTTACAACAGAAACGAGAAACAGTAGAAGTAAAGGCTCAGTTGTATAGGTTGAAGATCAAAGAAAGATTTGATAGGAAGATCAAAGATAATACTTTTTCAGTGGGAGACATGGTTTTGAGATGGGATGCTAGGAAGGATCAGAAAGGAAAGCATGGCAAGTTTGATAACCTTTGGTTTGGTCCTTTCATAGTATCGAAGTTTTTGGAAAACAAAACTTTTGTTCTATAGACCCTGGAAGGTGAGGAGTTGTATAATCCAGTTAATGGACGATTCCTCAAGCATTTTTACAGTTTTTGAGATGGATACTAGACTTTCATTGTAAATATTGGTGTGAATAACAGAATAAGGACTCTATAACCTAATGGAAATTTTGCAGACTAGCAGGTAGCAGCACAGAAGGCACTGGTCTACAGGTTCTTGAAGCCTCACAGGGAGGACTTCATCCCGCAGTAGGAGCCAGATGTTAGGTCATGTTTTTGTTTTCCATCTTTTAATAATTTTATTTATGTTTTGAAGCTTGGTTTTACTTTTTATTCCTAGAAAATTTTGTTGATTGGGATAGTTTGAGTTTTTTCCCTTTAGCTTTCATGTTATTTGATTCTTTTTAGTTTATTTTTACAAGTTTTGGTTTGATTTCATGATCAAAGGGCTTATATAAGGCTTATATGGATTAAAAAGCCTAAAAATAACATTAAAGTTTGCTTAGGGTCCCTAAATCAAGTCTAACCCTATATCATGAGTTGAATTTTTGAAAATCATTAACTTGAATTTTCTTGTAGCGCAAGCCAAAAACAAATGCACACAGGTGCTACAAGAAAGTCATGCAAAGTAAAAAGTCATCATTCAACGTTGTGGAGATTTAGTTCTCTATGTTGCCGACACTACGGCAGCAATCTGGTATAAAGCTCCGATGAAGTAGTTTCTAGAGCTTCCGATCGCCGATCGCGAACCTAATGGTATAAAGCACTGACAATATGGCAGCATAGTTGTTTAAAGCACCGACAAGATAGTTGATAGAGCCTCTGATCACCGATCGCGAAGCTAGTGTTTTATGTCACCGACACTACAGCAGCATAGTGGTTTAAAGCTCCGATGAAATAATTGATAAAGCTTTTGATCGCCAATCTTGAAGCTAATGGTTTAAAGATAGTTGCTAAAGCTTCCGATCGTTGATCGCAAAGCTAGTGGTGTAAAGCTTCAACACTGTGGCAACATAGTTTTTTAAAGCACCGACAAGATAGTTGATAGAGCTTCTGGTCATCGATCACGAAGCTAGTGGTATAAAGCGCCGACACTGCGGCAGCATAGTGTATTGAGGTTCCAATGTATTAGAGATTACTGCTTCTGATCATCGACAAGTTAGTAATGGGAAGTGTTGATTCGTTCAGTCTTGGGGTTCCGATCGTCGATGCTAAGAAAGATGAGTTGTTAGTGATGGAAGACACCGATACAGTGGCAACATTCAAATATTAATCACTGTGACAAGTGTCAGTATCATCATGAAGGTGAATCGTGGCGGTTTCTTGTAGAAGTGAGGCAATAATGATAGCATACCATAATGAGACAAAGGTGTTTCAAATCATGTTTTTTCCTAAAATGCACGTAGAGCAGGTGGAGATTGTGGTGAAAAATCAGTCCTTAAAAATCAGAATTTTGAAATAGAGTAAAATTAGGGCTTTGGGGAGCGGTCATTTGGAGTTTCAAAATGGTTAGAGAAGATTGGGGCATGCAGTTCGACACTTGACGGACAGGAGAATAGGATTCCGACAACTGGATTAGTTGTTTTAACAGGTAGGCTACGAACTGATTTCCAAGGTTTATTAATTTGGGGTTTTTATAAAGAGAATATTTATGACTGAATTGAGGGTAGATTATTAGTTGTTAAGCCTAATTGATACTAAATGATGGATGCTCAGTAATGAAGTTAAAAGTATTGTCCAACTTAAAAGATAGTCAGAGTGTGTTGTATTTATAGAAGCTGTTTGACAATATCTTAAAATGAAAAAGAGTGGAAAGACCAATAGGGAAGAACCCTCAGACTTAAGTTGGGTCAAAAAATTTCCATATTGTGCACAATTGTTTGCAGAAGCAAGATGGTTAGTGTTCTTCAAAAATATTGAAGGTTATCATTCAGAGCTTTCTTACAAGTTTGCTCAATGTTTAGACAAGGATGTAGTGTCTTTTGACACTTTGAAGTTCAAACTAACCAGGGAGTTACTAGCAGAAGCAACAGGAATTCTGGATGAGGAAGAATTCTGGTTCAAAAAGGTGCCCTTCACCTTTGATGCTCAGAGATATCTGCTTCCAAGTGTAGTAGCAGACTGGGGAAAGGTGGTTCCTATTCAAAACTTTAAACCTGAGTGGATTGAGCCTATCAAAATATTACAAAGTTATGTCACCTGTGAGGGGAGATTTGCCTTTGTGTTTAAGTATTATTTTAGATTCCTTCAACATCTCAGTCATGAATCTAAAATGATTATTCCTTTTCTTCTTTTTGAAAAGCTTACAGAAGATGTCATGTAGGGTGAAAGAACAACAAGATCATACAAAACAATCAGTTTTTCACCATGGGCTCATAAAACTGATCATAAGTATTGTATTGCAAAAAAGAGAGAAGACATGGGAACACTTCTTATTTTGGTCAAGTTTCAAAATTGAGAAGGAGGATCACTCTCAGAAGAGACAGGTAGATAAGGGTCAGAATTTGATTAAGAAACTTAGAAAGAAAATCATAGTCAAAGATGAAGAAGCTGATAAACCAGGAGAAGCTTCGAATCAGGAAAATGAAAACATTGAGTTTGGACAGCAAGTTAATGTTGAGGAAAGCAAAGTTTTATAGTCAGAGATGAAAGAAGTTGAGCTAGTGGAAGATGTTTTACCTACAGAATCAAATCAAAGTGAAGAGGAGACCGTGTCACGAAAGAAAAGAGTGAAGGTTGTTGAATTTGCTTCAATAACTCATCAAGGAAAAGTTCTGAAAATGTCAGGAGAAGTTGGAGTAGTCTGGAGACCTAAGACAAGGCTGAAGAACAAGCTTAAGTTAAACATGAAGAAACTATTAAATCCCAAATTGGCTAAGAAAAAAGTTACAATTATAGAAGACTCATCATCTCAGGAGGAATTGGGAGATAGTGAAGATCATAACAAAGAAGTTATAAAAGGTAAAAAACCAATAGTATCAAAAGAAAAATCAGTCTTTATTGATACTAAGATTTCAGACATTTTCATGGAGGTTCAAAAACAGATGATTCAAGGAACAACAGCAGAATGATATAAAGAATTCTTGTATGGAGAAAAGAGAGCTAATTGAAGAAGAAGTTCAGTGCAGTATTGAAGCTGAAGAACAACCAGAGGTTCCTGTAACCTTCACAGAGCTTATGAATGCGGATGAAGAAATATACAAGAAGCTGAAAATACCATGGATACCTGAAGGGATGCAAACAATATCAAGAGATAAATGTATTGATTCTGAAAAGGAAAATCTACACAGGAGCATTAAGCAATACAAGCATAAAATTGAATATATGCATGAAAGCAATGATGGATTAGTAGCTGCAAATAGGAGACTTAGAGAAGACTTGGAGGAAGTAAACATTCACTATCAGGAATTGATTGCAGTATCTAAAGAGGCTCTTAAAATAAAAAGACAGACATAGAATCAGTTTACAAAATTAAAGCAGACTATCCAGGAGCTGACTTAGCAGAATGAAGAGTTAACAAAGAAAGTTGTAGACTTGGAAGCAGGCCACTTGAAAGATAGAAGGAAAGCTCAGGATTTGGAGGGAATTGCTCTATTAGCTGAAGTAGCAAAAGACTAGGAGAGCATTTATTATTTAGTTTGAAAAGTTATTTTATTTTATTTTTGTATAATGTTAATTCGATAGATGACCTAAAAGTAGTTAGGGTTCAGTTATGCAACTGTTTTTGAAAGAACAAGATAAATGTAATTTTGAAAGAGGACAAATGGTTCGATTTTTTGCTAACAAGGGGAGGAGAAAGTGTAAAGACTCTTATGTGTTTTTGATGACTGAACTATGAAATATATGCGTTATATGCCCTTTTGATTATTGACTGGTTTCATTTCTAATTTGTGTTAATTACTCAGTTGGTATATTCATTTCTTGTTTAATGTTTTTATGCTTGAAATGCTTGCTAACTGTGGGTGAAAATCAGTATTGTGTTTATTCTGCTGGATTATGGTTTGTATGTTATACATCTCAGTCATTCAAATGCTCATGATTTAGTGTTTGATTCAGTCTTATGAATGTTTTCCCTCTTGTCTTCAAACTGTTCAACCAAAACCCTAGAAAAACCCTATTTTACTTTATTGTGCTTATTGAGATTGTGTTGGCTTGTTCTCTTGTAGTCTGGGAACAATTTCTGGCACTAACATGGGAAGACCTTCACAATGTATTTATAGGATGGTCCAAGGTTTCTTTACCCATGGTATTTTATTGTGCATAGTATTTATCTACGGTTTTTTACCCATTCTCATTTTTAGGGTTTTTTGGTCCTTTTTGGAGAGAATGAGGATAAATCACAATAAATTCTCAACTTCCCTTCATTTATGGGGAAGGAATAATAATGGTTTGGACCATAATTGGTGGAATTTTAGTTGAGAAGGTAAAAATGGAGGAAATAATGGTGGGAATATGATGTATGACTATGGTTTATACCATGGAGAGCTCAGTGAACTTTTTTTGGTGTTAATTGATTGACACCTGATGTGTGAGGGCATGATCTCATCGTATGGCCGATAGACATCATAGGATCAAGGGAAAATGGTGACTAGAGAGGAACACAAAGGAGTGGAGTCTCCTCATTGAAACTGTAGTGGCTTTTGGTTTGTATTTCTTCTTAAAAATGGATGAGGTGCATATAATCTCAGACATGTATATGGACAAGGTGGGCATACCCATGCTCGTAACAATGTATGAATATAAAAATGGGGATCAAGGCTCAAGCAATGGGATATGATCAATACATAGATACAACTGGAATTACATAATGGCAGCCTCAATGGTAGGATGAATAAAAATACTTATCTAAAGAACTGGTACATAGGAACAATGGAATTCTCATGGAATCCAATATCACAACAATCGATGCTATGCTGGATCTGGAGGTGTACACATATGTATCGACTCAATGAATGAGAATTAGAAGCTCTGATGTAAAATAAGTGACATCAAGTATTGGAGATACACGGAAGCATGACACTGGGGGGATTCCTAAATCTGTCACCAACGTAGCTTGAAAATCAAAAGGGACATGAAACTGTATGGGTCCCAAAATAAACACACCAATGTGATAGAGTCAGGTGACAACTGGAGTTTTCAACCAAATAATGAAGGAACCAATACCCTATACGAATCTCATCGATGCGATGATGTAGCTGATGTCGAGCACGCGAGACACAACCAACCCGAAAGGAACTAAGGACTCCCTTCAAGTGGTCCAAGGAACTCATTAATGAGGTGGATGAAATAAAGGTACATGGACCTCTGGGTATATCCTCTGGAATAGATGTGTTGACATCAATAGAGGGAGACCTGCAACTAACAAGGCAATAATGTTTCCTTGATAAAAGACCGAGGGGGATAACCAGATATGTGGAATAGTCAGGGGGTTGAGACACTGGATGGGGAACGAGGGAAGGGGAGTATGGGGGGCTCAAACTTCATTTGTTTAGAGTATGATGACAACGATAGCCTGGAAACAAATTATATTGACTCATGGGGAAGGGATCATAGCTGTGAAACTAGGGAGATAACTGCAATGGGAAATACTTGGGGGAGTAACTAGAATAGTGATATCCAGGGGATCCAAGGGAGGCTCATCGTAGAGTACTTTGAACAAAGGCAACCCAATGGGGGAGAATCTGACATAATGTGATACCATATGTAATATGTGTGGGAGTCTAGAGACATCATTTTGGGCCTTCTTTGTAGTTTGAGGAACACAAAGAAGGGATAGAAGTATGCTCATTATGATATTATCTCGTAGATTTTTGTTGAGGCCGAGATGGTAAATGCTTGGTGGTGTTTTCATGTTTAGAGACTTTGAAAACATGAATAAGACTCGAGTGGATCTCTTTTTTTGTATAGTAGTATTCGAAGCTCGAAAAAGGATAAAACTGTACAAAGGAGAGCTCTCCTAGCTGAAAGGGGCTGAGAGGCTTATTATTATTATTATTATTATTATTATATATTGGTAGTCCAATCAGGCTGAAAAATGTGACTGGATGGTCATTCAAATAATTCTATGATCATGAACGAAACCAAGTTTTCTCGGTGATTATTTCTTTATGAGAGGGCTGGAAAAGAGCTTAAACACAACTCATAATTAGATTTTTCGTAAGTTACAGTCCCAATGTCTGATAAAGCATAAAATGATACAAAGGGAAACCTTCCAAGCTAGAAGGTGCTCGGGTGGTCATTTTATTTAAATAGTCTACATAGTCTAAAAAAGGATATAAAAAAGGCCACATATACGCCCTTTCATATACTTTAATGAGTGTGAAAGGAGGCAAGTGTGCTCGACAATCTTTTCATTATTTTTGGAGCCAAAAAAGAGATTAATAGAAACTTCATAATGGTCAGTCAAGCAAGGAGGAAGTGTTCGATGAACCAAAAGGGGTGATGTTGTGAATGTGGTAATATGAATAACAATGGAACACTAGTGGGGCCTCATTGCGAGATGATGAATGGCGGTAAAATAAGGCCAAGTTTGTAGTATGGATGGAGCAGATGGCTCATGAACATGCCAATACGTATGAGGTGTGATTCGCATGGTGGCATGTAAATCGAGGTGAATCCAATAAATTTCCTAGAAAATTGTTGGGAGAGCATGAAACATGGGTCTTTTCAACAAATAGAGGATGAAAAACCGAATTTGGGGGTGCAAACGACGTGAAAAACGGACGTCGGATGACTTTGTAGTGCATGGAAGAAAAGTTTGACCAAATGGAGGCCTATAAATAGGGGGGACCACATGACATGTGTCATTTTCACTATGCAGTGTTGAGTTGGAGTGGAGGTCCCCAACACATAACTATAGATTTCTTCTGAATGGACCGACAGTTTTTCGATCTGTGACTTGCAGGTAAGATATCTCATCAAGCCTGCCAATTTTAGTGGTTTACTTTTTGGTTTTCCTCACTCTAGGGGCCATGGCCGACCCTGAAGGGTTCTCGGGGCCGGGTATCACTTTTAGAGGGAAAAGGTGCAAACTAGGTCACACTTATCGGACAGATAGGCGTGATCCAGTCACACCTTTTAGGGAGACAGGCGCAACCAAGGTCACACCTGGTTAGGAGATAAGAGCGACCTAGGAGCGCTTGTCCAACAATTTTACGCAACTTGGGTCCCACAAAAGGGCCAGATAGGTGCGACAGAGCTCGAAATGAGATTTTTTTGCATAACTGGGTATTACAGGGACTTTGTGCATGTGTAGGATGGCACAAGTGGGTGGCGAGAGTGATACATCGATGATCTTAGAGAATATGTGGAGGATAATGGTGTGATATATGACACGCTCACCTGGCGTGGGCTACTGAATTTCTTTCATATCTCCTTGATGCATTCAAAAAAATGTTGTTGGACAAGATGGTGAGTTATTGGGATCGACATTCCGAGTGATTCATCATCCAGGGTGAGCATTTGGATATCACCCTCTGAGATCTATATTTTTTGATTGGCCTCCCGCTACTAGGCGTGATCAGCAACACCTCGTCGAGGCTACAAAGAGGGGTGTTGATGGATTACGTTCTCTTTAGGAATTTCTATGCCTATGCATATGTGCATAAGTTGTACATGTTGGTGTGCGACATGGAGAATCTAGAGACTCGAGAAGTGGCAGATATGGTGCTGCGCATACTAGGGTCGAAGGGGCCACACAAGATCTCCAGCTGTAAAATGTTGATGGTTGAGAGTGTTCCGAGGGGAACCTACTATGGGTGGGACCAGTTGTACTTGACAACAGTGAGACATGCGCTAAACCAGGCCAGCTTAGCAGGTGGATATTTTTGTTTCCCCTCCTTCTTGTGCTCATTTTTCTTTGAGCGACTACTTACACTATGATAGCATCTGGTGGTGTGTGAGGGGTGGCCTCACGAGCCTCGCATGAGGGGATTGTACAAGATCATGATCAGAGAGGGAGGTGGCTTGGTGGGTTGCTTCTTCACCTGGTATATTTTTGCACACTAGTGACAACTTCTAGTTCTTATAGAGGAATATTCATATGTATGGATGGATTATCGAGGAGACTTGGAGATGCCTCGACCTCCAGGGCAAGTCTAGGGACCTGACGTTACGTAAACATGATGATTTTGTGATTGCATTCATATATATTTTACTAGAATAGTGGTGTCTAGATCATGTATGTGATAGATACTAATGACATACTGTGTGCATGTGCATACATGGGACCTCACCCTCCAGCAGGTTACCAACGACGCAGGGGTAGGGTGGAGGGTTTAGATCCACTCGCTCACGAGAAGAGGCAGCGACAGAGTACATAATTGGAAGTATTGTGTCTAGACATGGAGAGGTTTCTAGAGGGGTTCATCGATGATGGGTGGCAGTACCTTGACGACGATGTGATCATCATGTTCTACAGGGATCCTCTGAAGTGGATCTCTCTCATGAGGAGGATTGGGGTTGTTGATGAGTATGTCCGAGTGGAAGCACAGGGTGATGTTCCAATGGATGAGGAGATACCTGATGATGAGTAGGACTCATACAAGGACACAACACCATTGGAGGATGACTCGAACTAGAAATTTGTGATGCTACCCCCAATGCGTTTAAGCATGGGGATTTTTATATGACATGTATGATCAAATGAGAAAGCCTGTGGAGCTTTTCATTTTGTACTGAACATGATATTTATGATATATATGCACATGGATGCACCTTTTTATATTTTTATGGGTTTTTATGAGTCTTTTTATGATTATGCCTATATGATTTATATGACATATGTATGCATGACTATATGATGATGCATGATGCAGTGCATTTCCTATATGTGGTGATTGATGTGCTACTCAGGAACTTCATTAGCCATTTGGTCTACTACACTATTGAGACTTCTTGGAACATGCATGAATGAAATGGATTCGAAATGTCTAAACAAGTGTATAGTGCGCATGAATTTTGTAAAGAGGCAAGCACCGCGTACCGGGTAGTAGTTATTTAACTGGGAGACAAGCAACTAGGAGTCTAGGAAGACATCAAGGTGATGAATACCCAAATGAAGGGTGGAAATTAGGAGACCAGTGACACCATTGTATTCATCCTGGTTGTTGGTAGCAACACCAAAACACGTTCTGTCAATATGGATCAACTCATGTGACAGGGAATAAATGATCCATGCACCCGAGGAAATATTAGGAGACCATCTACTTGCTTCATTAAAAAAACCAACATAGAAAGGTGAGGGATGATCCATCTAGAGAAACCAAGGAAACAACCTATGAGACTCGTGGTAAAATGATGGAAAACAAGAAAGAAAAAATATGATACAAGGGTACTTCATGATGAGCAACTTCAAGCGTGGAACCTCTTGAGGTAGAGCCCATTGTAGGGATCCTTTAAGAGGAAACCGTCAGATTCAGCAAGAATATATGCCCCCTTGTAGAGACATTGATGGATTACATAAGGGACATACCACATGGATTCAAACTTCCATTTTCCAGTATTATCATGGGCTTGGTCATAGACAAGGACGAGGTCCCCTTCGCTAAAGGTGTGTGGGTGGATGTGGTAATCATAATGGGGCTTTGATCGAATCTTATCCAATTCAATAATTTTGAGAGCAACACATCATTCCTCACTGGTTTGTTTAAGCATAAGTAGGCATTTTCCTAACAGTGAAGTATCTGGTAGAAGTTCAACAGCAAGGCGTAGTGACGAAATATAGCATTCAATGGGAAGAATCAATTCCACACCATGTACTAAGTGAATTGGGGTAGAACAAATGGTGATTTCAAATATCTCTCCGTCGTCACAAACATGGTGCTGGGATAGATTAGGGGGATCTTCCGCAGTCAATGAGGGGGAAGGACTATTTGAAGTAGAGATAATGTAAATGGTGTTAGTGATTATATCCCTATCAAACAATATGAAATGGAAGAACAATAGGATAAGAGAATCCCATTACCGAGAGGGACCTCGGGTAAAATATCCCTAGATAGAATGGCATCTAGGATACATCATTCATGACACGTATGAAGTGGTTTACTCAAACTTCATCCCTTTGGTTCTCAACACCCGGTATACTACAACATGCATAAGGAATATGAAGGGTTAGCCTTTGGTACAGAATGGAGTGCAGTACTCTACCCCAACTTTCGGAACCCCTTCGTTGTGGCTTACTCTCGTAGAGTGGGGGACCCTCTGACATATTGGTTGTCATTGTCTCAACAACTACAAGAGGATTTTGGTCCCCTAATGGACACCAACTATGTCTCAAATGTAAGTGACAAAGGGGTGTTGTTTGGATGCCTATCCCCAATGTCCTAACTTAGCTACAAGATTGTTTTGGTCCTCAAATGAGGTTACAATGTTGGTTGTGTTAAGTTAATTTTTTAGGCTAGCTTGGAGTCATTAACCAAGTGCTTTACTTTAGGGTGTGAGATGTGTGCAAGTGATGTGTATAAACCCCAACGATCTCATGGCAGAGACACAAAAAATGAAGATAAATAATAGTAAATGACATTAAATATCATGTCAAATCATAACTAATTCTTCCAGAAAGTAAAATATACACAAGCAAATGAATGCATAACGAATTGATCAGGATGTAGGAAACACACAGGGGGTCTCAACTATGAAGCTCGAATCAAGGTGATCACATAAAAGGAAAATAGAACCAAAAAATGAACCAAGGGGTTGTAATGGATAAGATTTGGTCAGAAACAGGTCGGAAAGGGGTAAAACATAGACAGGGGGTATGGAACAAGGATCTCAAACACCGAAAAGGACTAAAAAACTACAAGCTACCTCTATTGGTGGAACATGTGCGATCATATTCACACAGAAAAATATAAAAGTCATGACCAAGAAAAAAAAAATTGAAGACTCAAGTCACACAAAACAGGGTTTTATGCACGATAGGTTGCACAAAAATGGGTCACAATAGCGACTAGGGTCGCTCTGAGCATCGAGACAAGTGTGATATGGAGTTCGGGTCTAGGTCACACTTATCAGGGTGGAAGGCATGACTTAGGTCGCACTTATCAAGTAAAAAGGTGCAACTTAGATGTAGCTTTCTGCCGAATAAGTGCGATCCGAACATAACCGAGAATTTCTTGAAAAAAGGTTGATGGCGTAGGCCGGGGGGGGCAGGAACTGAGGCAAGAATGGTTTGGATCTGTCACGAGGGGTTCAATCTATGATGGATGAATGTACCCAAGGAGAAAAAAATAGTAGACATAACTGCAAAAAAAATATCCGAAAGGATTGACACAGTGGAGTCACCAAAACTATAGTGGGGATTTCTCCCCTACCATGTGCAAAAGCACCTACCCGAGATCATCTAGATCATATGGTAGATTTAAATGGTGCGAAGTGTCTTTCAACCTTGACTTATAACAATAACTTACAATAAGCAAGAACACAAATATTTTTAATATTTTTTTATTTTATTTTCTAACTAACAACAAATAAAAACAATAGACATACCTTTCTTGGAAGTGGGCCACTGCAACCGTCCGAGGAAATGGTCCTGGGAATCCACAGTTTGGGTCTCTAGTCTACTCCACTAGTGGTTGTCAAATAGGGGGAATGAATCCAAATGGGTATGGGGCAAGCTTAACATACACCGTGGGAAATGATATGGCAAGATATGGGAATAATGGCGAAAGGCGAAAAGTGTGGCTAAAAGTGAATGGAAAAAAGTGAAAAGTGTTTGTGGGGAGACCTTCACAATGTATTTATAAGATGGTCCAAGGTTTTTTACCCATGTTAATGAACCATTTTATTTTATTGTGCATGGTATTTATCTATGGTTTTTGACCCATTCTTAGTTTTAGGTTTTTTTGTCCTTTTTGGAGAGAGTGAGGGTAAATCACAATAAATGCTCAACTTCCTTTTATTTATGGGGAAGGAATAATAATGTTTTGGACCATATTTGGTGGAATTTTAGTTGTGAAGTCAAAATGGAGGAAATAATGGTGGGAATACGATGTATGAATATGTTTTAGACCATGGAGAGATAGGTGAACATGTTTTGGTGTTAATAGGGTCATTTAAGGCACATGGCTAAAAGGATGAGTTTTAAGGTTGAAACTTAACAATAAAGGATTAATAATCTCCCAGAGGACCCCATTTCCTCTTCCCCTCTAGTGGAATCATAACCCCTCTAGTGCTATTTACATAACTATCTTGGGACATTTTATTATTTTCCAACATAATATTTACATAGATTTCGAGTTAGCATGGCAAGATAACCACATAGTCCATATAGAGATATTTACATTACACATGCCTTGCCGTTCACTAGTTAAGCCTTAGCCTTGAGCTTTGCATTAGGAATCCATACTACCATTTTTACAACATTCACATAATTTTATTTAATACATTCCAAGGGTCAAAACTGATAGTATTATAAGAACCACAACTAAGTGACTACATTAGAAAAAAGGAATCTATAGAAGAAAATGTGATATCTCTTGTGTGGCTATGTCCCTATCAATAATGGTTTGGCATAACAAACTATTCTATGCACATGTTGTTGGTTCATTTACATTCTCAATAGAGGAGTCACACAATTACACATTGTGGATTTTTTATAATCTTTTTTAATATTTTGTTTCATATATTTCTATGTATTTAAATACCACACACTTCAAAAGAACATGTTTCCAATATATACTAGCCATCCACATCGTCAAGGTTTCAAGATTGTGTGCATTCAATCTATCATCATTTATTATATATTGATAATTTTTCCATTAACATCAACATAAATTTTTAACTAATCACATAGATCTCTTGGTTGCTTTTATTAACATGACAATATTCTAACCTTTTTTTGGAGAAAATATTTCTTATTGAAAGTTATATGAGTATAAACACAATATATAAGTTTTTCATAATTCATAACTGTATCATATTGAAATATTTGTTGTATTTCCTTTAAGAAAGGATGGTCATCACCATTGAGTTTAACTGTAATACTTAACTTATATAAGGTCAAATTATGTATTTGGAGTGGCAAGGTGGAGGAGGTTCTATGCGGGGAACTGATGGGAGACACGTTACAAGTTGAAAATCAAGCGGTGTTGGGGTTGGGAATTGATCACCAATTCAACTTCATGAGCTCTATCACAAGATTCCAACCAAGTGTAAGGCCTCTAAATAAGTACGTGTGCATAAATTGTTGATGTATTTGTAACTTCGAAAGATATTATGATGTATATTATTATTGTATGTTGTTGTACCCCCATCAGAGATGTGTTTTTCTCCTTTTGGGATTTCATTATTGTGTATGGACCTTGAGGTACAAACTTTGTTGTAAGTCGGGACAATAGTCCCCAATATAACATCATGTAATGTATTTTTGGATTTTCTCTAGGATAATTCGGCCTTGTTAGGGTAAGAGGTCATCCCTAATCATGTAATAGGTCAGTCACTTGAAAGTTATAAATAGGGAGACTCCCTCCCTCATTTATACACACACACACTCACTCAAGTTTGCATGAGGAGAGAGAGAGACAATGACGAGAGATGGATAGCTACAGAATACTTCTTCTTATTGGGTTTTATCATCTTGTGATACAGTCTTTGTGACAGAACTATTATGAGGAATTTTGCAAGGTTTTATCCTTTATGGTTTCTCCGGTGAAAATATTTGTGTCTTGTGTATCTGCTATCTTGTGTATCATGTTGTACTTGTTATTCTTTCATATAAAGATGCTAATCAAGCTGATTAGATTATAAAAAATAACATGGTATCAGAGCGTCACTAAAAGAAGGTACTATGCAACAACTGTTGGTCTTCTATTATTAGCTGTCTAATACATCGCTTTCTATC
>LPNX010215915.1:243038-262361 GCA_001517045.1 Pseudotsuga menziesii | reverse complement strand
GCAGGCTCACTGGCTGCACCAGCAAATTTGGGGGTTTAGATCCACATTTTGGGCGTTTCCTGAGCTTTCATCACCTTCCAGATGCTTATGAAGATTATCCAGTGCTATTCTGTCCATGTCATTTGCTCAAAATGGCATTTCCGTCCTTGACCAGGAACCCGATTTCAGACTCCATTTCTGAACAATCGGTTGAGAATTGCTCAAAACGGTTCGAAACCCATTTCAAAAATAGCCCCATTTACCCCTAACCGCGGGCATTTTTTAGAATTTCTCAATGAATGTGGAGAAATCCTTTCCAGAACAGACATAGTTTTGCCAGATTTGGTGTTGGCCGTTTTCTAGGTGGTTAATCAAATCTCTGCATTTTGGGATGGATCTTGTCCAGCTATTCATGTATAAATAAATCCTGAGAAGAAGAGAAAAGGGAGAGAATATTGTAATACTCCATTTTATTAATACAACCAGTGTTTGTTCCCTTTACGGTTTCGATTTAGAGCTATTTAGAGCTGGAAGGCGTTGAGGGAGGGCCCCCTTCAGCACCAACCTTGGCATTTTGCATTTTGTGTTTTGTAAGAGCAAGATAACGTTTCTTTTCCTCTGATATTGTTCTATAGAGTGCTGATAATTTTCCTCATATGCATGTCTGTAGATTCTTAATCAATTGCAATTGGTTTATTTTGTTGAATAGACTCAGGAACAGTTTTTATTTGATACCTCTTTCTGGTTTCAGCGTGGACTGTGTATTAATGGGCATGATTATTATTAAGGGTTATTGTCTTTATAAATTGTGTGGTGGCTTGATCCAAGTTTTTCTTTATGAGAGGTTACAGGTAGACTGAGTTTTTACATTGTTTTTACTGCCAGCCTATAGTGAGACAGCGATAGACTCTTCTTGTTCACTCTTCTTATAGGAGACAGCGATAGACTCTTCCTTTTATTTCCAGCATATAGCGAGATAGCAATAGAAGCTACAGGATTGGGTTAAACTCTCCTTATTCACAGGACTGCAAAACAGATTAAAGAATGGTGTGGGTGTAAATATTCCCTTCGATTTCCAGTATGAAGCGTGGTATTGGCAATTTGGTTAATGAAATCGATTTTAGCTATTGAAGACCCTTCTTGCTGCAGCGTGAGAATAATTGATGAATAGTTCATCCTTTTCACTTTTGAGTTTGGAGAGGAACACTAGTTTATAACATTGCTTTCTTGAAGCAACATCAGCTCCACAGCGTGCATATGCAAACCAGACTTAGCAAATATTTCTCATACAGCCTAATACTAATTAATGAGTATTGTTTGAATGGCATTGGTACTTTCCTGTGTGCATTAATGTGCATAAATAAAATAGAGTGTATTTAAATAACAATAACCAACCAAGTTTCATTATAATAGGCTGTGTGTGTTGACCATTTAAAGTCAAGAGATCACAGGTATTACTCTGGCAATAATTTTTAGAAGTATTAGTGTGGAGTGAAGCATTAGATCTCGTAGGATTATGGTGAAGTTTTCAGGTCAATAGATCATAGTTATTGTGAAACTTATTAGGCTCTTTTATTTGTAGAATAGATTATCAACACTGTAGCTGAGTGTGGATTGTTGAGTGGTTTAAGGGATTGCTGTAGGGTTTGTTTAATTTATCAGTAGATTATTCTTTTGAAGCATTGCTGTAGGTAGGATTTCTCTGAAAGATTGCTGTAGGTGGACTTTCTCTGAAAGATTAGAGTTGTTTTAAAACTATGTTGCCTGCACATATAGTGTAGCAGCTCAAAGTTTACGATTGCCCGGTTGATAATTAAATTGAGGTTAATTAAGTAATATTAATTTTGACCAACATTTTGGCGCCGTTGCCGGGGAGTTGCTCCAAGGTAAGCTGGTATTTTGCTCATTTCTATTTTGTTAGACTGAGAAGTTCAGGTAGATAGGATCATTTTACATTATACAACAAGGTGGAGGGGAAACGTTAAGATGCAAAGACGACCTCCCTATGGGATTCCCATGGGGTAACAGCCTACTGCATCCACTTTAGTGGGTTTCCCCAAACCCTTGTTGTTTCCTTCCTGCAAGTGTGTTTGTTTTTTTTTTGTTTGATTTATTTTGCTGCAAAAGTGTGTTTACTTTTCCTGTAAGGCGTGTTTACTTTCTGGAAATTTAATTTCATGCAAGTGTGTTTTTCTTGTTGCAAGTTTGGGTGTGTTTACTTTCTGTAATTTAATTTCAAGAGTGTTTCATTTTATGCAAGAGCAGCATGTAGTCTTGATTAGAATCATTTAAAACACCTCTGAATCAAATAAAAATAAAAACTTGGGTGCTGTAAGAGACCCAGACATCGATCCTTGTGCGAAACATGAACAAAACAACTGACAGAAATGGATGCAGAAGTAACCATCAATTTGGGAAAACTTTCTCAAATCCTAGCTGCAGTTGGGAGTTCTTCTTATCAGGTAGAACACATACTGACAGCAGTTAAGAGTTTATCTACCTCTCCTGACATAACAAATGAACCAAAGTCCCAAGAGCCACCAAAAGACATTCCTTGCCAAATTGCAGAGGAAATTGACAACTTGGGTGTTGCATCCGATGGGAAGCAGCTGGAAATTGAGGAGGTATCAACAAATCCTCCATGTACTTCCGAAATCAATCAATTAGAAGAAGGGGATCTGCTTGATATGATGAAGGGAGGTGAGTACCAGGACTACTTCGAAAGTTGGTTCTAAGAGGCAACCAGACTACAACACCATTTCCTCCTTCAACACCTTTTGTTGCAGAAGCAAGTAAGTCAGTTGGTTCTCCTTATCCAGGTAATCATTGCAACAACTTTTTCATATGTGGATAAAGGTATATTTTTAATTTTACTTCACACTTGGTTACATTGGAAGAATTCCTATACTTGAATAGAAACGTTTTCTTTCTTCTTAAGTAGAATAGGAAAATATGTATATAAATAAAAAGAGTTGCATGTTTAGTTAGAAATTAATGCAACTTTGTTGTTTTCTTTCTTTTCAATAAAATGATAATATTTTTAACCAAAATTTATACATTCTCTCCAATCCATAGTTTCAGAAAATTTATTATGACAGCAGCCCATAGCAAGGAAAAATGCCAGAAGGTAATATGAGATTGTGACTGTTGTTTTTAATAATGGTTCTGTAAACATAAGGCCAATTGGTGAACATGTTGCATTTGTGATAATGGACATTGGTTAAAGGTATATCACAAACCTCTTTTTAAGCAAGAGTTCCTTCATAACATGAATCAGCAATCTGGGCTAGAGTTAGTTGGTGAAGGAATGACTTCTTCATCTCTCACTTCCTCATAATAACATTCAATAAATTGTTTTGTATATATGTACAGAAAGTTGTTTTATTAGATTTCTTTTTGAAGGATGCAGATATTCTTTTCAGGCTCAGGATGTTTTGAACACAACAGGGAAGTCTTTTGTTATCATTTCTATTTTTCAGCCATGATTGTTTTTTGGCAAGAGACTGTATTAATTAGGTAATTTCTGGGTTGTACTAGTAATCAGAATGTCTGTATCAGGTAAATGTATGTGTGCTGTCAGATTTTTCAGAACTGTTCTTGTTATTCATATGAGTACTTATCCACCAGGCATTGCCTACATCAGTGCTTTAAGCTTTCCAAAGTGTTTTTGCTTATGAACTTATGGGTTGCTAGGACCATTTGACCTGGTTTCACACTAGATGGAGCGAGGGAATTGTCTTTAGTAGCAGCTATGGGAATTAATCATTTTTTTAAAGACAGGCAGCATTTTTGGAAAAGGTATCCAGGGCTGGACAGTTTGGGGGTTATTATCTATTGGCTGATATAATACTTAATACGTATATATATATTGTTGTACAGCCACTTTGTGATTTTCACTTTTTACAGTTGCAAAGGTTAGTTGTTCATCTGGGCAAATTTTTACAGGCATGTACAAAGAATACTCTTCCAATTCTGGTACCATCCCACTCCTAGATGGTTTTCAGAGCTGCTCCCCCACTCATCTATGCCTGAGCAAATCATAAATTTTATCTTTAAGGTGAAATTGGGACCAGAGCCTCTGATAGAAAAAGGGTGCAAGAGGTTAACCCGCCGGGATGCTGAACAGGTCCGCTGGCAGCGGGTACCGACCTGTGGTATGAACAGGCAAACCCATCAGGGTGCTGAACAAGCCTGTTGGCAATGGGGCATCTGCCTGGGGAAGAAGCTTCTTAGATGTTACAGTTACCCCACCGGAGTACTGAACGGGCTTGCTGGCAGTGGGTTCTGACTCTAATGTCTCCTTTCACAGCCTCATCCATACTTGTCCATATGAACGATGTACCTACGTAAAGGTAAAAGAGAGGTCATAAGGGTGGTTAAATAAAATTTAATAAACTCCTTGAAAAAAATTAATTGATAGCCAATTGATAATCATCTCCAGTCGTATGCATTTTGGGTTACCTGATTCTTGTAAAAAAGAAAGTTTATGCCTGATATTTTCTAAGTTCTGAACATAGCTGAGGATTTCAGTACAGTTTTTGGCACTACTCAAACTATCCTGTGTGAAGCTGGGTCAAAGAGGACTACTATTCCATTAGCTTCTGTTAGCATTCCTTTTTGTCCTATGGCCTATGTCTTGGTGGAAATAGTTCTGTATGAATGGCAAGAATAAATTTTGCATTTATGAGTGTTGAGCATTGTAATTACATAGGAGTAAGGGTGCTTGATTGAGGTTTGCATTCTGATTGTTTGTTTTGTATTGTTAATAAAAATCGATTTCATGACCTAGTTTGGTTTCTTGTGTGATTATGAGCAGCAGTAAGTTGAAAATGAGGTAATTAAACTATAAATTGTTCTGGTTTAAAACTATAAACTGTTTTGGTTAAACAAATTTCAATTCAGTTTATTTGTTTATTAATTCATTTAAATATTGCATATTGGAAAAGTTAATAGTTTAACATTATTGTGTGAGAGCCTTTACTTGAATAGCACAGCTGCTGCTCAAGATGCTGATAACTTTTGTTGTATCAATATAAAAACACTGCTGTGTTTACATTGGCTGAAGTATTGGATAGAATGCTGGATGAGGTACCGGAATAGAAATTTTTGCAAATTGACATGGCAAAGGTAAAACTGTTGGTAAAGGTAATGTACATGGCATGATTTGGTAAGTTTTAATTGCTATGTATTGAGGTTTATGGTTATAATTAAATGTTTTTTTTGCCATTACTAAAATTTGATGAGCTGTGAACTATCATGATAACTTTGGCACTCATTTAATTGATATATCACAGTTTTTCTTTTATGTTTCATCCTTTATTATTGATTGGCAGCCTGTAATAAAAATCATAACCTTGTTTTATTGCAATTGGGGTTTTTAAGTGTGATGCGGTTAGCTGTCCCAATTCAACTAATGTATGGAGACTCCTTGATAGTTATTTCATGGCTCAATCGATTGCCAGCATTTGATATTCTTTTCTGATGCCTTGGTGCAAAGATATAAGATATTTGATCCACATGGCTCCTTAGGTGATCTTCAAGCACGTTTTCCGGGAGCATAATTCTCTTGTAGCTGGACTTTCCAAGAAGGCCCTGAATTTGGATTTGGGCCATGGTTACTTCTTTGAGTTTTTGGATGGCAAGGCCGTTAATGAGGACTACTTTGTTCTATTTTAGATGCTGAGTTTCTCAGCTTTGTGCCATCAGCTTTATGTATTTTTCTCATGATTTGTTTTGGATTAAGTCCTTCTGCTTGCAAGTTTTGCTCCTGGAACACTTGATTGTTGATCACCACAGATATTCATCAGCATATCTGACCTGCTATATGCGGGAATGATGAGTAAAGTCTGCAAAATCATACTTTAGTCCTATCAGACTTTCCTTTGAGTTCCAAATCTGGTTGTATGAGACTTTCTTGCAGAGGGACCTGCAAGATCTTTGGGTTGGGGGAGATGTTGGTCTTCTATTATTAGCTGTCTAATACATCGCTTTCTATCATAACACTTATTCAACCATATGATATATTCGTTTTATTAATGTTTATTTGTATGGTTATGTTTCTATGGAGACCCACGTGAACAAAAGGCTTGGTAAGTAATATTTTGGTTATTTTATGCATAAATTGGTTTTTATCTCCACATATATATATTCGGTCAAATGATGGTTTGTTATTTCTTTTGTGTGCAGGGTTTTTGGCGCTCTAAGGCAGGCTCACTGGCTGCACCAGCAAATTTGGGGGTTTAGATCCACATTTTGGGCGTTTCCTGAGCTTTCATCACCTTCCAGATGCTTATGAAGATTATCCAGTGCTATTCCGTCCATGTCATTTGCTCAAAATGGCATTTTCGTCCTTGATTAGGAACCCGATTTCAGGCTCCATTTCTGAACAATCGGTTGAGAATTGCTCAAAACGGTTCGAAACCCATTTCACAAATAGCCCCATTTACCCCTAACCACGAGCAGTTTTTAGAATTTCTCAATGAATGTGGAGAAATCCTTTCCAGAACAGACATGGTTTTGCCAGATTTGGTGTTGGCCGTTTTCTAGGTGGTTAATCAAATCTCTGCATTTTGGGATGGATCTTGTCTAGCTATTCATGTATAAATAAATCCTGAGAAGAAGAGAAAAGGGAGAGAAGATTGTAATACTCCATTTTATTAATACAACCAGTGTTTGTTCCCTTTACAGTTTCGATTTAGAGCTATTTAGAGCTGGAAGGCGTTGAGGGAGGGCCCCCTTCAGCACCAACCTTGGCATTTTGCATTGTGTGTTTTGTAAGAGCAAGATAACGTTTCTTTTCCTCTGATATTGTTCTGTAGAGTGCTGATAATTTTCCTCATATGCATGTCTGTAGATTCTTAATCAATTGCAATTGGTTTATTTTGTTGAATAGACTCAGGAACAGTTTTTATTTGATACCTCTTTCCGGTTTCAGCGTGGACTGTGTATTAATGGGCATGATTATTATTTAGGGTTATTGTCTTTATAAATTGTGTGGTGGCTTGATCCAAGTTTTGCTTTATGAGAGGTTACAGGTAGACTGAGTTTTTACATTGTTTTTACTGCCAGCCTATAGTGAGACAGCGATAGACTCTTCTTGTTCACTCTTCTTATAGGAGACAGCGATAGACTCTTCCTTTTATTTCCAGCATATAGCGAGATAGCAATAGAAGCTACAGGATTGGGTTAAACTCTCCTTATTCATAGGACTGCAAAACAGATTAAGGAATGGTGTGGGTGTAAATATTCCCTTCGATTTCCAGTATGAAGCGTGGTATTGGCAATTTGGTTAATGAAATTGATTTTAGCTATTGAAGACCCTTTTTGCTGCAGCGTGAGAATAATTGATAAATAGTTCGTCCTTTTCACTTTTGAGTTTGGAGAGGAACACTAGTTTATAATATTGCTTTCTTGAAGCAACATCAGCTCCACAGTGTGCATATGCAAACCAGACTTAGCAAATATTTCTCATACAGCCTAATACTAATTAATGAGTATTGTTTGAATGGCATTGGTACTTTCCTGTGTGCATTAATGTGCATAAATAAAACAGAGTGTATTTAAATAACAATAACCAGCCAAGTTTCATTATAATAGGCTATGTGTGTTGACCATTTAAAGTCAAGAGATCACAGGTATTACTCTGGCAATAATTTTTAGAAGTATTAGTGTGGAGTGAAGCATTAGATCTCGTAGGATTATGGTGAAGTTTTCAGGTCAATAGATCATAGTTATTGTGAAACTTATTAGGCTCTTTTATTTGTAGAATAGATTATCAACACTGTAGCTGAGTGTGGATTGTTGAGTGGTTTAAGGGATTGTTGTAGGGTTTGTTTAATTTATCAGTAGATTATTCTTTTGAAGCATTGCTGTAGGTAGGATTTCTCTGAAAGATTGCTGTAGGTGGACTTTCTCTGAAAGATTAGAGTTGTTTTAAAACTATCTTGCCTGCACATATAGTGTAGTAGCTCAAAGTTTACGATTGCCCGGTTGATAATTAAATTGAGGTGAATTAAGTAATATTAATTTTGACTAACAACAACATAAACTAGGTATTCCTAGTTCAAGGTCTTCTCTCTGCAGTTCATCAAGAAAAGAGGGCTACGATAACTCACCTATGTAGGACGCATATTTTGGTGGAAGAAGAATCATATTTGAAGAAGTTTCATTCTCGACCTTGTCATTAGTGACGAAAGAAACTAGGGCATCAAGTTTCGGAGGCTTCCCACATCATCCTTTCGAAAAGGACCTTATTGAGCAACTCACCTCAAGGAGGCACATATTTCTTTCCAAACAGAATTCCCAAACTCCAAGTTTGTAAAATTAGGGTTTCTCTGACAAACCCTAGGTCAACCGGCTCCGGAACCAGGTCAGACAACTCAAATCAGTAATATCTAAGTCTTTTCTATTTCCATTTTAGGTTCTCATTTAAAAATATGACTAGCCATTGTTAGCTTGAGGACAACCTTGGAGGGGCTGATAAATTTCGAGCATAGAATTACATAATCTTCCTAATACTATAAGAGAATGATTTGGATGAATAAATTAGTGGATAATTTCTGATCAAGAGCTAGATGAGTCTAGGGATACTCATAAGAAGAGATTTGTTGAGGCCAAGAGAATCATTTCATATTCTATTAAGGATCACCTCATCTTCCATGTGTCATCCTTCAATACATCAAAGGAAGTATATGATGCTTTGACAAATAAGTTCAAAGGAAAGAACATCAACTAGAAGATGACATTGACGAACCAACTGAAAAATGTGAAACTACAGAACTCAGAGACTATATAATCATACTTCACAAGGGTTTCTCAAATAAAGGTACAACTTGAATAAGTTGAAGAAAATGTAGAAGAAGGAGAGATTGTGATGACTACCTTGAATGGTCTCCCAAGACCATGCGACTCATTCATTCAGGGAATTTGTGCAAGAAGGAATTTGATCTCTTTCAACTGACTTTGAGAAGAATGCACATAAGAAGAAGCTCGACTCATAACAAGAGAAGAGAAGATGGGATTAACTAAAGATCAAGATCTCATTGTTCACACCAGGAAGAAATATAAGAATAACGAGAACTGTCATCACAACAAGAAGAAAGACAATAAACAAAACAACTTCAGAAGATATCCTTCCAACGTTTGATGCTATACTTGTGATGAAAAGGGAAATTTTGAAAAATATTGTCCCAAGAACAAGGAATCCTTCAACAAGAAGAAGAGAAATCATGCTCATATCACCAAATACAATGAACCAACAAACAAAATATTTAGAAGGGAGAAGGATGATTCAGATGAAGAGTATGTGTTGATATCAACACTCACGGGAACTTTCTCACATGGAATAAATGATTGTTTTGTGGATAGTGGGGCATCTAAACATATGATGGGATACAAAGAATCATTCATCAATATGTATGAGCATGAGTCACCTACAAGGTGAAACTTGGGGATGATTATCAATACCCCATAAAAGGGAGTGGAGAAGCTTCATACAAGCTAGAATTAAGAAAACCTTAAAGATGAAGGATGTGCTATATGTTCTCGGATTGAAGAAGAATATTCTCTCAATCTATGTACTAGATGCAAAGGGAATGAGAGTTGCATTTATTGATGTCCAAGTCCTAATGTGTCCTAAAGGAAAGACAATAGATGATGCAACTTGATTGGAGAAATAGACAGAGACTTTTACAAACTAAGAGGATAACCTGAACAAGCATTGGTTCATGAGTCAATAGTACTAAGTGAACTATGGATCCGAAGGCTTGCACATGTGAATTACATATCACTACCAATTACAAGCAAAGAAGTCTCAAGAATTCCAGAAATTCAAGAAAATCATGAAGGAATTTGCAAAGTATGTGCACAAGGAAATAATGCAAATAAGACATTTCCCAATAGTGAAAGTAAATCTAAAGGAATACAGGAGATAGTACACTCAGATGTATGCGGGACCATGTATTCTAGCTCACTAATCCGGTATGTGTACTATATTTCCTTTATAGATAATTTCTCACGTAAGACTTGGATATATTTCTTGAAAGGGAAGAATGAAGTATTCAGTAAGTTTGAGGAATACAGATCCTCAGTCAAGAACCACATTGAAAGGAAGATCAAGAATCTATGGTCATATAATGGCAGAGAGTTCACCTTTTAAGAAATCAAAGAACTCTGGAGAGAGTCTAGGATTAAGAGGGAGTTAAGCACTCCATACAATCCTAAGTAGAATGGAGTTGCGAATGGAAGAACCAAACCATAATGGAAGTTGTGAAGGAAATACTACATCACTAGGATATTCCAATGAGCCATTGGGAAGAAGCAACAAGGACAGTTGTGTATGTACAAAACTGTACTCTTCATCTAGTACTTGAAATTTTTTTTTTGAAGAGGATTTCTCAAGAGAAAAACCAGAAGTCAGCCATCTCAAAATATTTGGTTTCCTAGTGTATATACATATCCCTAAGGAGAAGAGGACCAAGCTCGATCCTTCTGGGAGGAAGGGTATATTCATAGGATACAATGATACGTCAAAGGCCTATTGAATATACCTCCCATGATTTAAGAATATCAAGATCAGCAGAGATGTAACCTTTGATGAAGACTCAAAATTCTCTAGATCGAGGAGGATACCTATTGAAGAGGTTGAGGAACCTGAAGGAATGAGAGTCCGAGATAGAAATTATAGAATAAATTCTAGAATCTCATGAAGACTGTGACATGGAAGAACCATAAGATCCTATAGACACACTTCATGAGAAGGACTCCCACTAGAGGAAACCAACATGGGAACAAGATCTCATATATGAAGCAGAAAGGTATGGTTCTCTAGAAGGGATGCATAGAGAAAGGAAAATACCAAATCCTTACAACAACTGTTAACCTGAAAAATCCCTCACTCAGGTCTACATGGCCTACACCACCCAAGGACATCTATACACAACCCTCGTATCACTCCATTAGACCCCCACACCCTCCAAAAGGCTTAAGAATGAAGAAAAGGGCTTAAAAACCCCAAAAAGGAGCCTAAATAACTCTCATAGGGGCTAAAGCCTCCAAAAAGGGGCTAAAACCCCTCAAAGGAGCCTAAAACCCTAAAAGGAGCTAAATTTAGGGTGAAAGGGGCTAAAAGCCCAAAAAAGGGGCTAAAGCCTGGACCAAGGGCCTAAAACCTAAAAACCCCCAAAAAAGCTATAAAAGGAGGGTGGGGGGTCAATCTAAAACAACACCTCTCTTGCATACTGTTATGCTTCCCATGGATGCCTTGAGATTCTTTGCCTCTCAAGCCACCCACATCCCCTCTCTTCCACTCATCTTCCCCATTGAGCCATAGATCCTCCATTGCTGAGTGAGATAGGGAGGTGCTTCTTCCAGCCAGGGCATGGTGGCCCATTTCACCAAAGGAGAGGTATAATCTAGTTCTGTTTATGTGTTTGCTTTGTTAGTTTAGTTGTTTTCTGACCATCATTTGTTTGCAATTTTGATCTCTAACTTCTTTTTGCAGATTTATTATTCCTAATAGCTATTTGCAGGTTCTCGGAGAGAAGCCCTAACCTTGTTTGCAGAGGGGCTCAGGGCCGTTTCTTGTCCATTTGCTTTCCTTTCCGTTCTGCTTTTATTTTATGCATTTTCCACATGCAGGAACCTACCCTTTCGTCCTATAGATGGAAGGGAGCCATTCTTGCTCCTGTAGCAAGGAGAAATCCATGCTACAGAATTGGCGACCATACCAGGTCGATCCCACAGGATCCTTGGTTCAGTTTTTTGAAATTTCAAAGTGTTTTCAGTTTATGCCCTAGTTTTTAAAATTTCTTGTTAGATCTAGGTTAAATCTTGTTTAAATTCAGTTTTTGTTGTTGCCGAAGCCTCTACAAGGCAAATCCGAGTCTGTTTGGCCACAGTACAGGTTACTGTCGGCCGGATCTAACTCAGGATCAGAAAAACCCCAAATCCGAAGTAGGCCACACTTATCGGACCTTAACAGGGGATGAGGTCACTCTTTCAGGCCTCATAGGCATGACCAGGTCTTCCTTTTTCCCTCAAAAGGTGTGACTTCACTCAGAAAGGTAGACCGCTTCTATTTGTGAAATCTGTGCGACCCCCTCGCCTATTTCTGGAAAAATTTCATGACCCCCTCACCAAATTTGACCCAAAATGTGCGGTCTGTCAATTAGAGGTTAATTTTCAGTTTATTAGGGACTGTCAGTGTGGCTCAGCTGCCTCTGTCCAGCACAGTAGTTACATTTCTGTATCTGTTTTAATTTACTGCAATTTCATGTACAAACAAAGTGTAAATTCAAACAAAATTCTTAATGGCTTAATGAATGTAGCTTAACTAAAATTGACATAAAATTAACAGTCTTTCTTACCCTTCCTCCTTTACCCAGTCATCACCCTTCGGGGTATTCTGGGATACAATGAAGGGCAAAACTCATATAGTAATAGGCCCTTCACTGAATATTGTTCTAAACCATTAAAAACATATGTCCTGGAAGGTAGACGGGGTAGAGAAGGAGGGATTCTCATGGCACTAAGCGTCCTCCCTGTTGACCAACCTTGCATCTGGGAGGTGACCTGTGGATCTATGGATGGGCTTAGTCCCATTGTGTTGATATCCCAACACCTTCTCTTGGTCAAAGAAGAATACAGGTGTAAGGTAGTCACCTAGTTAGGCCATCAAAATTCAAGGTAAAAAATTGTATTTATTGACAAATTTCTATTTATTTACTGCTTGTACACACAATGATATGAACTCTACGACATATTCATAAACCACTTGCAGCCACCTGATAACAAAAAGACAAAAAAACATATACACCATACCACGTAATCAACCCAACTCAATTCATGACGCTGAGAGAGCCCTTAAAATTTATCAATTTACACTAAGTTCAAAAAATTTGCAGTCTTTGAGGACATAAGTCCTTGAATACCTTAACCGTGGGAAGTACTTGGGCTCAGCCAAAATACTCATTGTGAGGAGTACCACTGGAACCCCAAAGTAGCTGGCCGCTGAGAGGAATTGCCAAGCGAAAGGGGAAATGACCCCTACCGATTGAGTAGAAACGACCGTGAGGAAAAGGCCAAGCATTGTCTTTTGGTAGTATTGGTGAGTGACCACCTACATCCAATAGGAAGCCATTGAAACCAGGGTCCAAAATATCATTCCCACCAGATAGATACATAAATCTAACACAATTGATCTCCCACACTCTTCCTCACCCCTAAGAGGTGAACAACCACAATTCAGGACATTGAATTGACATCGTCGAGACCATTCTTGATGACCTCCCACACCATCAAAAGGCCACACAGCCTCTGATTCAGAGTCAAACCCATATCAGTCTGAACCAGACCTCCATACTACACCATCAAGCCCCATGGCTGGTGCAAACCCAGATCCATTTTTCGGCATAGCCATAGCTAGTGGTCCCATGTCCACACCACAAGTTGTCACTAACAACCCTACAGGTGGCCCCAGCATGGTCATGAAAACTGTCATCAGTCAACTGCCACCACCCATAGTAACCACTCAGGTTGTCCCACCTACAACACTTGCAGGCAGTGGACCTTCCACATACACTGCCCCTCCTATCACACAGGGGGGATGTGCCCCTGCCACATACACTACCCCTCCTATCACACACGGGGGAAATGGCCCTGCCATCCACAGTATCCCTCACACCACACTTGGGGGAATTGGCCCATCTACAATGGCATCACCAACACCCCCAGCTATGCAGGTACATTATGCACCTGCAAACCCCACCACCATACCTTCCCCATCCCACATCAACCTGGGGTCAAATCTGCCTTTCATGGCTCGTCTTAACTTTCCTGATTTGGCTCAATTGACAAACGACCCCATTTGCCATCAAACCTTTTGGCCCCCCATGCCAACCAAACTTCCCTCAGACATTCCCAAGTTTGAAGGCAAGGCAAGAGAGTGCCCCCAAAACCACATCATGACATTCCATCTATGGTGCTTGTCAAACATCATCGCAGATGATTCCATCAGGCTGAGGCTATTCCAACACACCCTAACAGGGGCTGCAGCCAAGTGGTATATTGAGCTACTGCAAGCCAAGTACCGAGATTTCAACTCCTTATCTTTCATGTTTCTACATTATTTCCAACTCCCTGTCAGATATGACGAAGGGGTGGAGATCCTGTTATCCTACCGCTAGAGCACTCCGACACATATAACAGACCACATCCATGAGTGGCAGCAATGTCGAAGTTTGTGCAAAATCCAACTTGACGACAAGATCTTATTGGATTGGTTTCTCAAAACCTTGCTCCCACCCATAGCAAAGGACGTCGCATCCGAACGTCCTCAATCTGAAGAGGAGGCCATACTGAAAGCCCAACAATTTGACCTGATCTATGCTCAGTTTGGATACATGTGCACCATCATTCCAGATGCTCCCCTTCTGGGTACCTCCTACTGGGATGCACCGGGGGCATCCCCTGCTGCAGATGGCATCATAGGCTCGATCTCCCAACAGCCACAACACCATCTGACACCACCTATAGCTCCACCACAACCAAGCAATACGGCTAGTGTTGCTTACCAGAACCAAACTCTGGACTATGCTAGAATGATGTCCCATTCTGGAGCAACAACTTCCTACGCACAACCTGTGCCACCGCAGTAGGCTTAGGCCATGGCTTGGCCAACACAGTAGTACGCGGGGAAAATGCCCACATTTGTGGCACCACCACCCCAACAAATCTACTATGCACCGCTAGTGCAAGCGGTTCAAGCCCCCGCCCCTACTCAACCCGCTCCATTGGGACAAGTGTTCGCACAATAAAACCGTCCCAACTAGCCTACCCCCAACAATCAACAAGGGAAAGCTAGAAATAATCAGCCCCAGAACCAAGGCAATAACCAACCGTAGGGAGGTGGTCAACAACCAAACCCTCCCAACAATGTCACGGCAAATTGACCCGCCCAAAACCCCCCATGACAAAATGCACCAAGACGCAACACCCCGTTGTACACAAACCAACCATGCACACTTTGTGAGCTCTATGATCACTACACATTTGAGTGTCCCCTCATGGGTCGAGCGAAGCAGGCCATTCAAAACAAGGCCCAACAAGCCGCCAATGCTACGGACCAAGCCCAATCCAATCCGACACCACAAGGACCTCCTCCTATGGTGCATCAAAACCCACTACTATTCCAAGGATTAGTGGCAACCGCACCCCCTCCCCAAGCCAATCCCAATGCTCCAGGGGAACCTCCCATGGCCGAAACAGGTGTCCACCACCTTCTAGCCATGACAACTGAAGAGGTTAACCTACAAACCAGACGGAATCAGTACGGAACCACCACTGAACCCGCTGACACATCAATGAAATCAACGTCCAAATCAGTCAATGCACCTCTTTAGTTACCCCCTTTCCCCTGCCGCCCATACGTCTAGTTTCCAATAACGCGACAGCTAGAGCTTCGGTCAACTATAGCATCGTGGATGATTTGGCCCAAACACCAACGACCATGTCCGCTCTTGAGGTACTCAAAACGTGCCCAACGCAGTGGAAAGCGTTACTATCCGCCCTTGGGGTCGTAGACCCCTCCGACTCCAAGTTGATCACATTTGACACAGAGAATGGAGAACAACGCATGCCATCCACCATTACCTTCCAAATCTCGGTGTCTATCGGGAATCTGGTCGTGCACCGGTGCATAGTGGATGAGGGGGCATCCACGTGCATTATGTCCACCCTGGTTTGGTAGAAACTTGGATCACCAATTCTGCAACCATCCTCCACAACCTTGCGGGATTATGATGGCCATCCCACTAAAGCCTAAGGAATCCTCCCCCATTTCCCCATCACATTAGCCGGGAAGACAGTTCTGAATGACATAGAAGTTGTCAATGCTCAACTGGACTATAACCTTCTCCTCAACTGGACTATAACCTTATATGTATGCCATGAGAGCGGTCACATCGACTGTCTTCCATCTCATGATGTTCCCCCATGAAGGGAAGATCATGACGGTTGATCCACTCAGTTATCATGATTCGCAAGGGTTAACGGAACCCACCAACGTTATCCCTACCATCACCACCATTGATCCACTAGGGACGACCACACATGCCAATGTTGTCCCTGCAATCAACACCATGGTTGACAACACACCAGCCTCCCCATTATTGAATGTGGGCCCTGGGTTGTTTGTCGATACCACCATGATGGCTCATTTCCCCTTGGTGTCACCACCACCGACACAAAATGATACTGCGGACTTGTGCATGGTATCATCCAACACCGCTGCACCCAAACAACAACCATAGCCACAACCCCAACCCCAACCACAACACCGTCTACAGCCGCAACACCAATAGCAGCTGCAACATCACCCATAGCAGTAGCATTACGCGCAGCCGCAACCACAACCTCACCCCCACATACAACCATCAGGGAGTTATCTGGGCTCATCTCTAGTCCATATGATTCCCTTCCTCTTTCCTCTGCCTAGGGTCATGAGCAAGCTGGTAATGGCCACCTCAAGCCTACTTAACTTCACATTGGGAATTTCGGTGTTGTACCTCGATCCACCAGCTCAACCACCAATGCCCCAGGTTGTTTTAACCCCTGTGAAACCCGTTGCGGTCGAGTCTCACCCTCCACCTGGCTCATAAAATCCAACCTCCGCATCCGCACCCGCACCGCCCCACCCAAAAAGGGCCAGGGGAAAAAATGCAAAACCTACTACAGAGCCACGACAAGTCCCACCTTGCGCCGTCTGTGAGCAACAGGGCCACCCAACTTAGAATTGCCCTGAAATTCCAGTGATCCATGCGCATTTGGATTCCATGGACACAACTGAAAACCTCCCCATGGTTGAACTCCCAACCATGCTAATAGTCAAAAACAAGTCACTGAGAACAAACCATGCTTGCGCCCTCTGCGGTTTGTATGGACATTACTCTCACCATTGCCAAGACTTGCCCAAATTTTGAATGGATTTAGTTGACCTCCATCAACATTCCCTTGAGTCTGAGATCACCTTGATCGAAGAAGTTCACCCCCCACCACCTTTTTCGGACACCATTTCCATTTACATGATTTCCAGTTCTACAGACCCTCTTGTCTCCACCATCACCGACGGTCCATCAAACCTATCTCTTCCGTTGTTTCCCCAGCCACCGCAGCAACCTCAGTTGCAACCTCAACCTCAGTTACCAGGGAAACATTGGGGTTCATTCCCAATCAACACAATCCTTTTCCTTTTCCTTTTCCTACCATTCGGGATCATGAGTAACTTTGTCTTGGAAACCCACGATCTACAGGATTTCACACTGGGATATCTTGTGTGGTACCTTGAACCATCTACCATACCTCTGAGGACCTAAGATGTGTTGACTCATGTCTAGCTAATTGAGATGATGTTGCACCTACCTCCAGGTCCATCAAAGACTCCTCCCGTCTCCAGGCCTAGCCCTCTTCCTCCAACAAAGACTGGGGGAAAGGCCACCAAAGCCACAACTAGTACCATTTACATGATCTCTAGCACCAGTTTCCCTTCTGTGTCATCGGCTGTGGAAGATCCACCTGATCTATCCTGACACCACTTACGCGATGACGGAGATATATGTAAGACCACCTTCGGTTTTACCCCATTCCCTTTAAACCATAGTGTGGAATCGGTTCTTCCCATAAAAGAGCAGATTTCATCATCCCTCCTTGCCAATGACGTTCATCTCGACAAGGGGGCATACCTCTTCGCTGACCCAGATTGTCGACTCTTGAAGAAGTCGCGTAATGGGTTCCACCTCAAGAGATTTTATGCCTGATATAACCACTATGAGTCCCTTATAGCGTAGTTTTTTCCCTTTCTTGTTTTTCAATGTTTTTTTAGCACAAGTCAGGGGCAGCACCATCAGCTGCTAATCCAAAGTTACCTGAAACTAGTTCGACACACCTCTCACACCTCCGGTCTTAAATTTCCATTTCCAGATGAGACCATCGTCTCATGTTTAACAAACAAATTTCGGGACCGTTTCCCGAAAGCTACCTCGATCTATGAGCCACAACATGACTATGCAAGTGTCTGTGGACCTATACTTGTATCACTCTTTCCTACCGCTACTCATGTGGGTTATCGGGCCACCGCCCGTTAAGGGTTACCATTTTTCTTCTTGTTTTGTATTTTAACACATAGTTGTCTTTTCTATCCACTGCACCTTACGTGAACCTCTGGACCATTGTCCACAAAATGATTTATTTTTCTTGCATGTATTTAGCATACAAGTGCCCCCGGACTTGCACTTACATCGCATGTAGTCAAGTTCGTCCACCATAATTCACACATAGCTCTCCTGACCTCTGTCTGAGAGCCACCTCGGTTTGCGTGCCTCTGCCGCACCGACTTGCGATCCTCTGCTGTGATCTATCCCACGCATGTATTGGTATGGTTGAGAGCCTTTTGCTCTATCCATACTGCATGAATGACCTTTGGACCATTGTCCACTATCCCGAGATAGGGCACCGCCTGTGCCACCGCAATCGATTGACCATACTGGAGTTTTGTTTAAGCTCTTTTCTAACTCCTAAAAACAATGAAAAGATAGTTGAGCGCACCTACTTCCTTTCTCGCTTGCTAAAGTATAGGAAAGGGCGTCTACATCGTCTCATTTACCTCCTTTTGCAGACCATGTAGACCATCAATTGAAAAGGACCTCCTTGGCACACTCAAGCCAAGACCGTTCCCCTTTGCAAACTTTTATGCTTTCTCGGGCAGAGGGGCCACACCTTACGAAAAATCTCACTATAGGTTGTCATTAAGCTCTTTTCCATCCTTCTCATCAAGAAAAGATTGCTGAGCAAACTTGGTTTCATTCATTCTCGTAAAAGTATCTGAATGACCATCCAGTCAGTATAGGTTTAACCTTTTCTGGCCTGATTGGACTACCAACAGTAAAGAAGTCTCTCATCCCCCAAAGGATGGGTGAGCTCTCCTATGTATACTTTTATCCTTTTTTGGGCACAGGAGATTACCAATGAAAAAGAGCCCTCACTGGAGTCTTCTTCGTGCTTTCAGACTCTCTAAAATTGAAAGCACCATCGAGCATTTACCTTCTCGAGCTCACCAAAAATACACGATATCGTATCACAATGGTGTCCCTAGACACCACACCACAGAAAATAGTTTGGCAGCATTCCCACATTGGGTCTCCTTTGTTTGAAGTACTCTACAATGTGTCTTCCTTGGATCCCTTCAATATCAAAAGTGTCTACCTCCTCCAAGTATTTCCCATCTGCAGTGACACCCCCGGTATTACAGCTATGATCCCATTCCCATGAGTCAAGTTTCATTCGCTGGCTAGT
>LPNX010215915.1:62844-242603 GCA_001517045.1 Pseudotsuga menziesii | reverse complement strand
AGGATGTAGAGGACAAAAAACTAGTTCACCTCACCTAGTCAAACTTTCCCAATTGCCTTAAAGCACTGAAAAAGCAGGCAATAAAGCAGAAAACGCAGAAGGGCGCCTAGGAGACCAGGAATAAAGCAGAATTGATTCCTTAAGGTTTTCCAAGTGCTACATGAGTCAAAATAGGCAAGTTTGACCACTATGGATAGGTAAATGACAACTTGCATAAGGTGGAATCATGAGACTAGGCAAATAAGACAAAAATAATTAAATTAATGTCTAAGGTAGCTAACTATGGGTTGATTATTCTAACACCCCCCCTTAATCCTGACTTATGAGTAATATATCAGAAAAATATAGGGCCTAGCAACAAGGCTTAGTCACCCTTTACATACTGCATGTCCATACAACCAAGGAAAGAGGCAAAAACCACATGGGAAAATCCTCCATTAAACATGGACTGTAAAACAAAATTTGGAAATCTTGTCTTCACTCATGCTTCACAGCATGATCAGCAATCCCCAGCAGTGATTTGAGATTGCTGAAGGTCTTCTCACAAAATTATTTGGTGAAGATATCAGCTACTTGTTCTGAAGATGAACAGAAGAGTAGGTGAATGGTGCCATCATGCACAAGCGAGTCTTTGATGTAGTGCATATGGATCTCAATGTGTTTGGTTCTCTGCTTCTGAAATGGATCTTTGCAGATTCGAATGGTACTCTGGTTATCACAGTAGATGGTAGTTGAGTACTCTGATTCGAAGCCACACTCTCCAAGTAATCCCTGTAACCATAAACATTGAGTTGTTGCATTAACAACTCCTCTGTACTCTGCTTCTGTAGATGAGAGTGCAATGGCACTTTGTTTCTTACTTGACCAGCTGATTGGCCCTTCTGCAAGCATGAACACATATCCTGATGTGGACTTTCTATCTTTTCTATCACCTGCCCAATCACTGTCAGTAAATCCAATCAAGTCAAGATCAGATTTTGCTTTGTAGAAGATCCCATGTGTCCTTGTTCCCTGAACAAAGTTAAGGATCCTTTTGGCTGCTTTCCAATGGATCTCATGAGGCTGATCCATGTATCTAGAAGCCACACTTACTACATAAGAAATATCAAGTCTAGTATGTGTAAGATACAACAAACATCCAATCAATTGCCTATACAGTGTATTGTTTACCATAGGTGAAGAATCAGCTTCTTCCAGCTTCACTCCTGAAAGGAAAGGAGTCTTGCTTGGTTTGCATTCCTTCATTTTGAATTTGTTCAGCAAATCCAAGGCATACTTGGACTGGTGCACCTTGATTCCAGCTTTGGTTTGAGCAATCTCTAGCCCCAAGAATTGGCTTAAGAGCCCCAAATCTGTCATGGAGAAGGCTTGGTTCATTGCACCCTTTAAGGAAGCAATCTCATCCTTTGAGCTTCCTGTAATGAGGAGGTCATCAACATATAACACAATGATCATTAATGAACCATTAATTAACTTCAAATAGACTTTTGGATCTGATTTGCACCGACAAGAAGCTATCAATCTTGGCATACCAAGCCCTGGGGCTTGCTTTAGCCCATACAATGACTTTCTCAACCTGCACACAAGAGAAGGGTTAGTAGAAAATCCTTGAGGCTGCTGCATATATATCTCTTCAGTGAGATCTCCATTCAGGAAGGCACATTTTACATCCATGTGATGTACCTCCCATTGCTTTGAGGCTGCGATGGCTAAGGCTAGCCTGATGGAGTCCATCTTTGCCACTGGTGCAAAGGTCTCATTGTAATCTATGCCATGAACCTGTGAGTAGCCCTTGGATACCAATCTGGCCTTGTACTTCAAAGATGAACCATCAGCAGCAAATTTGGTCTTATAGACCCACTTACACTGAACTAACTTCCTCCCTGGGGGAAGATCCACTAGCTCCATGTGTTGCTCTTCTGGAGTGAGCTGAACTCTTCCTTTATGGCTGCTTGCCATCTTGGATCTCCTGCTGCTTCTTCATATGTTTGAGGATCTGATTCCACCATCAGATAGAATTTCTCAGCAAACATAGGATCCTTCATGCACAGACCACTCTCAAATTGAGATCTAGTCCTCCTTGGGTAATTGGGATCCCCAGCTAGCTCTCCTGCTACATGTAGTGTCTTGGCTGCCCATTTTGGTGAAGAATCAGCTTCTTCCAGCTTCACTCTTGAAAGGAAAGGAGTCTTGATTGGTTTGCAGTCCTTCGTTTTGAATTTGTTCAGCAAATCCAAGGCATACTTGGACTGGTGCACCTTGATTCCATCTTTGGTTTGAGCAATCTCAAGCCCCAAGAATTGGCTTAAGAGCCCCAAATCTGTCATGGAGAAGGCTTGGTTCATTGCACCCTTTAAGGAATCAATCTCATCCTTTGAGCTTCCTATAATGAGGAGGTCATCAACATATAACACAATGATCATTAATGAACCATTAATTAACTTCAAATAGACATTTGGATCTGATTTGCACCAAACAAAATTCAGTGATAGCAAGAAGCTATCAATCTTGTCATACCAAGCCCTGGGGGCTTGCTTTATCCCATACAATGACTTTCTCAACCTACACATAAGAGAAGGGTTAGTAGCAAATCCTTGAGGCTGCTGCATATATATCTCTTCAGTGAGATCTTCATTCAGGAAGGCACATTTTACATTCATGTGATGTACCTCCCATTGCTTTGAGGCTGCAATGGCTAAGGCTAGCTTGATGGAGTCGATCTTTGCCACTGGTGCAAAGGTCTCATTGTAATCTAAGCCATGAACCTGTGAGTAGCCCTTGGATACCAATCTGGACTTTTACTTTAGAGGTGAACCATCAGCAGCAAATTTGGTCTTATAGACCCACTTACACTAAACTAACTTCCTCCCTTGGGGAAGATCCACTAGCTCCCATGTGTTGCTCTTCTGGAGTGAGCTGAACTCTTCCTTCATGGCTGCTTGCCATCTTGGATCTCCTGCTGCTTCTTCATATGTTTGAGGATCTGATTCCACCATCAAATAGCATTTATTATCAAACATAGGATCCTTCATGCACAGACCACTCTCAAATTGAGATCTAGTCCTCCTTGGGTCATTGGGATCCCCAGCTAGCTCTCCTGCTGCATGTAGTGTCAAACTTTCCCAATTGCCTTAAAGCACTGAAAAAGCAGGCAATAAAGCAGAAAAAGCAGAAGGGCACCTAGGAGACTAGGAATAAAGCAAAATTTATTCCTTGAGGTTTCCCAAGCGCTACATGAGTCAAAATAGGCAAGTTTGACCACTATGGATAGGTAAATGACAACTTGCATAAGGTGGAATCATGAGACTAGGCAAATAAGACAAAAATAATTAAATTAATGTCTAAGGTAGCTAAATATGGGTTGATTATTCTAACACCCCCCTTAATCCTGACTTATGAGTAATATATCAGAAAAATATAGGGCCTAGCAACAAGTCTTAGTCACCCTTTACATACTGCATGTCCATACAACCAAGGAAAGAGGCAAAAATCACATGGGAAAATCCTCCCTTAAACATGGACTGTAAAACAAAATTTGGAAATCTTGTCTTCACTCGTGCTTCATAGCATGATCAGCAATCCCCAGCAGTGATTTGAGATTGCTGAAGGTCTTCTCACAAAATGCTTTGGTGAAGATATCAGCTACTTGTTCTGAAGATGAACATAAGAGTAGGTGAATGGTGCCATCATGCACAAGCGAGTCTGATGTAGTGCATATGGATCTCAATGTGTTTGGTTCTCTACTTCTGAACTGGATCTTTGCAGATTCGAATGGTACTCTGGTTATCACAGTAGATGGTATTTGAGTACTCTGATTTGAAGCCACACTCTCCAAGTAATCCCTGCAACCATAAACATTGAGTTGTTGCATTAACAACTCCTTTGTACTATGCTTCTGTAGATGAGTGTGCAATGGCACTCTGTTTCTTGCTTAACCAGCTGATTGGCCCTTCTACAAGCATGAACACATATCCTGATGTGGAATTTATGTTTGTGCTATCACCTACCCAATCACTGTCAGTAAATCCAATCAAATCAAGATCAGATTTTGCTTTGTAGAAGATCCCATGTGTCCTTGTTCCCTGAACAAAGTTAAGGATCCTTTTGGCTTCTTTCCAATGGATCTCATGAGGCTGATCCATGTATCTAGAAGCCACACTTACTGCATAAGAAATATCAGGTCTAGTATGTGTAAGATACAACAAACATCCAATCAATTGCCTATACAGTGTATTGTTTACCATAGGTGAAGAATTAGCTTCTTCCAGCTTCACTCCTGAAAGGAAAGGAGTCTTGCTTGGTTTGCATTCCTTCATTTTGAATTTGTTCAGCAAATCCAAGGCATAGTTGGACTGGTGCACCTTGATTCCAGCTTTGGTTTGAGCAATCTCAAGCCCCAAGAATTGGCTTAAGAGCCCCAAATCTGTCATGGAGAAGGCTTGGTTCTTTGCACCCTTTAAGGAAGCAATCTCATCCTTTGAGCTTCCTGTAATGAGGAGGTCATCAACATATAACACAATGATCAGTAATGAACCATTAATTAACTTCAAATAGACATTTGGATCTGATTTGCACCGACAAGAAGCTATCAATCTTGGCATACCAAGCCCTGGGGGCTTGCTTTAGCCCATACAATGACTTTCTCAACCTACACACAAGAGAAGGGTTAGTAGAAAATCCTTGAGGCTGCTGCATATATATCTCTTAAGTGAGATCTCCATTCAGGAAGGCACATTTTACATCCATGTGATGTACCTCCCATTGCTTTGAGGCTGCAATGGCTAAGGCTAGCCTGATGGAGTCCATATTTGCCACTGGTGCAAAGGTCTCATTGTAATCTATGCCATGAACCTGTGAGTAGCCCTTGGCTACCAATCTGGCCTTGTACTTTAGAGGTGAACCATCAGTAGCAAATTTGGTCTTATAGACCCACTTACACTGAACTAAATTTTGCCCTGGGGGAAGATCCACTAGCTCCCATGTGTTGCTCTTCTGGAGTGAGCTGAACTCTTCCTTCATGGATGCTAGCAATCTTGGATCTCCTACTGCTTATTCATATGTTTGAGGATCTGATTCCACCATCAGATAGCATTTCTCAGCAAACATAGGATCCTTCATGCACATACCACTCTCAAATTGAGATCTAGTCCTCCTTGGGTCATTGGGATCCCCAGCTAGCTCTCCTGCTGCATGCTCAACAAACTCTTCACTTACTTTCAGAGGTTTAGGTGGAGAAGAGGCTTCTCCAATTTCCACTGCTACAAGGGGTTCTTCTTGAAACTAAACACACCTTTCAATAAAGGCTTTGTTTGTGCTCAAATTTATCAGGTTTTACCCTTTTGAATATTCAGAGTACCCAACAAATAGACACTCTTGGATTTGGGGCTGCAAAGCCTTTCTCTTTTCTGTTGGAATTCTAGCCCAAGCCCTTGAGCCAAAAATCCGGAAATGGCTCACATCTGGCTTGTGCCCACTCCATGCTTCGAAAGGAGTCATACCTTCAAGTTGTTTATGAGGCACCCTATTCTGGATATAAGCTGCACAGTTTATAGCTTCAGCCCAATACTTTGGTGGCAAAGTTTTGGCCTCCATCATGCATGTTGTCATCTCCTTCAGTGATATGTTCTTCCTCTCAGCAACACCATTCTGCTATGGTGTGTAAGGGATAGAATGTTGCATCTGAATACCTGCATCTGCACAATAATTAATAAACTCAGACTTGACATACTCACCACCATTGTCAGATTTGAGGACCTTGAGTTTCCTCCCAGAGTAGTTTTCAACCAAAGCCTTAAAGACTTCGAAGAGGCCAAAAACTTCAGACTTGTGTTTCAGGAAGTAAACCCAGCAATGCCTGGAAAAGTCATCTATGAAAGTCAATGCATATTTGGCCTGAGTCATGGACATATGAGGGAATGGGCCAGCAACATCACTATGGATCAGATCAAGGGGCACAAAGATTCTCTCATGACTAGCTCTCTCAAATTTATGCTCTGGGTGTTTTCCTAGGATACAACCTTGGCAGACTCCTTTGGAAAATTTTATCTTGGGCAACCCTATGACCATCTCTTTTCACTAAGATCAAAAAGATACTTGTAATTTAGGTGGCCAAATCTTTCATGCCAAATATTGCTTGCCTGATTAGCATGAATCAGAAGAGCAGAGGGGTTTGAGTAGGGTAGGAAGTGTGAGAACATGTATACCTTTTGAGCATGATTTGCAACTCCTTTTGCAATGAATTTACCACTTGAGATCTCTGCGATCTCAACTTCATCAGGGAAGAATATGACCTTCTTTGGAGACCCAGTGTGAGTCATCTGGTACACTGACAAGAGGTTGGAGGCAAGACCAGGCACATACAAAACATTGCTGAACTGACCATGATCAAGATCAATCCTCCCTTTGCCCAAACTTTCAGTGAGAGAGTCATCTCCCAGTACTATAGGTGGTCCTTTCGACATGTCAAGTGAGGAGAATGCCTCCTTGGTTGAAACCATGTGTCTAGAAGCTCCAGAATCAATGATGAAACTAGGTGAGCTTGATGTGCTAGCAACCAATGCATGAACTCTCTCTCTGTCTTCTGAACTTGATCCTCCTTCTCTCTTCTTTAAGCTGTCTGGAAGGGAGATGCCATTCTTCTCCAGGAGTTGGGTCAGCATGTCTATTTGCTTCTTCATACAAGAGCTTTCAGTGTGATTTCCCTTATTATAGTATGCGCACTTGCTCATTTCTCCTTTATTCTTCTTCTTCTGGTACTTCTTCTTGGAACCTTGTGGGTCCTCCGGAGACTTGTTCTTGTCTCTCTTTTTCTCAGTTGGATTTTTAGCTTTCTTTTAGCTTTTTGAATTCACCTTCGAATCTCTAGCAACCAGAGCTTGGTCTTTGGATGGTTTGATGGTGCCCATCATCACCAGCTTATCTTGTTCTTGTGTGAGAGATTCCATGAAATCTGCAAGGCTAGGCATATTCCAGGTTCGAGCTGTCAGTTTTGTGGCATAGAAGGTCGAAACAAACACTGAATAGTCAGGGCCAAGCTTCGAGAGAATGGACAAGACCAGCTTATCATCCTTCTTTTCGATCCCACATTGTTTCAGCTGCAAAACAAGTGCTTTGAACTTGGAGAAATAGAGTTGCAGGGATTCAAAGCTATTTGGACGCAGCGAGATCAGTTCATTTTCGATTTGATGTCCCCTCATCTCATCTGTCTTTCCAAAAACATCAGTAAGCTTCTCCAATACTTCATTCATTGATGTCAATCCATCAAGATGGAAAAGGAGGTCTCTGGAAATACTTAGACACAGGAGACCATAGGCCTCATCCCTCCTGTTGTGCCATTTTATCTTCTCTGCAGCTACATTGGGCTCTGCTTCTATTGCCATAGTCACCCTATAGAGGCCTTTTTCTCTCAACAGTATCTCCATCTCTTCTTTCCATTCAAGGAAGTTGAAGGGAGTCAATATGATCTTCTGAGATTGATCCATAGCTTAGAAATTGTCCCGGCTGTCAATAGAAGGCTCCCAGTCACTGATGTCGAACCTGCAAAACCATTTTGAAGGAGAGAAATTGATCTACAATGGATCTGATACCATGTGGAAATTAATCCCAGTGATATATTAATTTTACTCACAGCAATTATCAATTGATCATGCAAAATCACTCACAAAAGAGACTGAAAATGGAGCTGAACACTAAACTATATTAAGTCAGTGTACAATAGCCAACCCTATAACATAATAGGTTGTTGTATTAAATAATTACATAATGGATTTGAATGCATGAGGAGCAATTCGAATCTAGTCAAAAGCAGGCTTACCAAAATTAAGCAAATCCCCCATAGGTGCAAAAAGATGTTTCCAAATCAGTCATGGAGCTCACGAATTGGAAAAAGCGCTTAGGAAAGATAAAGAGTGATGGAATGACAACTCATACATGCTTTTCCAAGGAGAAAAGAGTGGAGTATGTAGAGGACAAAAAACTAGTTCACCTCACCTAGTCAAACTTTCCCAATTGCCTTAAAGCACTGAAAAAGCAGAAAAAGCAGAAGGGCGCCTAGGAGACCAGGAATAAAGAAGAATTGATTCCTTGAGGTTTCCCAAGTGCTACATGAGTCAAAATAGTCAAGTTTGACCACTATGGATAGGTAAATGACAACTTGCATAAGGTGGAATCATGAGACTAGGCAAATAAGAAAAAAATAATTAAATTAATGTCTAAGGTAGCTAACTATGGGTTGATTATTATAACACTTGGACCACTTGAGAGGATTCCTTAGTGCCTCTCGGGATGGTTGTTTCTCACGTGCTCTATTCCAACTACATCATCGCACTGTTGAGATTCGTACAGGGTTTGGTCCGTGTAGTATTTGGTCAAAGCTCCCGGATGTCACCTGACTCTAGCACATTGAGATGTCTATTTGAGGGACCTAAACAGGTTATGTCCCTTGTGATTTTTGGTTTGCGTTGGAGATAGTGTTCAGAAGCCCCAGCAGTGCTTCTATATAGATTTATGATTGATGCAACATACTTATACCACAGAGACTCTGAATCTCAACCAGAGATTCCATACAGCTATGTACTATTCTAGATCCAGTAGACTGTCAGTCATGAAGATATATCATTCCATGAGAATGCCATGGGTCCAATGTACCCATTCTTCATATCAGTATTGTATTCAGCCTCACATTGAGGAAACCATTATGTACCATCAGTTGTATATGATCGGCTCTTGTATTTTAGGGCATAGATCAAATTATTCTTTTGACATTTTCATGAGCATGGGGATGCTAGCCTCGTCCATATACATGTCACACATTATTTGTATCTCACCCATTGATGGGAACCATATTAATACAAAAACCAAAAGCCACCATGCCCCAGCCCCATAAGCACCACCTCTCCGCAACAAATCCTATGATGTCCATCGGCCATACGATGAGCTCCTACCCTCACACATCAGGGGGCAATCTGTCAACCCAAAAAATCCTCACTCAGCTCTATATGGCCTACACCACCCAAGGACATCCGTAGACGACCCTCGTATCACTCCATTAGACCCCCACACCCTCAAAAAGGCTTAAGAATGAAGAAAAGGGCTTAAAAACCCCAAAAAGGAGCCTAAATAACTCTCCTAGGGGCTAAAGCCTCCAAAAAGGGGCTAAAACCCCTCAAAGGATCCTAAAACCCTAAAAGGATCTAAAGTTAGGGAGGAAGGGGCTAAATCTCAGACCAAGGGCTTAAAACCCTAAAACCCCCCAAAAAAGCTATAAAAGGAGGGTGGGGGGTCACTCTAAAACAACACCTCTCTTGCATACTGTTATGCTTCCCGTGGATGCCTTGAGACTCTTTTCCTCTCAATCCACCCACATCCCCCTCTCTTCCACTCATCTTCCCCATTGAGCCATAGCTCCTCCATTTCTGAGTGAGATAGGGAGGTGCTTCTTCCAGCCAAGGCATGGTGGCCCATATCACCAAAGGAGAGGTATAATCTAGTTTTGTTTATGTGTTTGCTTTGTTAATTTAGTTCTTTTCTAACCATTATTTGTTTGCAGGTTTGATCTCTAACATGTTTTTGCAGATTTATTATTCCTAATAGTGATTTGCAGGTTCTCGGAGCGAAGCCCTAACCTTGTTTGTAGAGGGGCTCACAGTCGTTTCTTGTCCATTTGATTTCCTTTCTGTTCTACTTTTCTTTTATACATTTTCCACATGCAAGAACCTACCCTTCTGTCCTATAGATGGAAGGGATCCATTCCTACCCCTGTAGCAAGGAGAAATCCCGGCAACAACAACTATGTGGCCATGTTGTGTGACATCGTTAACAAGCAAACTTCCACCTATGAAGAGGCTGCATAAAAGAAAGAATGGAAGGATGCCATGATCGAGGAGTATCAATTGGTTATGAAGAAATATGTATGGGAGATAGTTCTGAGATTGGAAAGGAACTTTGTTGTGAATTCAAAGGGGATATACAAGATAAATAATCTTGTAGATGTAAGCATCGAGAAATACAAGTCAACATTTGTAACACGAGGCTTCTCACAGAAAGAAGGCATAGACTATGAGGAGAGATTTGCACCAGTAGCAAGGTACACTTCCATTATATATATACTTGTATTGGCAGTAGTAATGAGATGGAAGATACACCATATTTATGTCAAGACAACATTCTTGAATCGTGTAGTTGAGGAGGAAGTGTACGTAGAACAACCATCGAGATTTGAGACAGATGACATGCAGACCCATCTGTGCAAATTGAAGAAGGTCGTGTATGGATTGAAATAAGCAATGAGGACATTGTACGACAGAATGGATAGCTTCCTGATGAGCCTATGCTTTACCAAGAGTAAAGTAGATTCCAAACTTTATTTCAATGTTGAATGTGAAATACCAGTGATGCTCCTGCTATATGTCGATGACTTGTTCTTAATAGGAGAGGACGAACTCATTGAAGATGCAAAGAGGAGACTTGCTACTGAGTTTGAAATGAAATACCTAGGTATGATACACTATTTCTTAGGCATGCAGGTGTAGCAGAGTACATATGGGATCTTCCTTGATCAAGGAAAGTATACAATGGAAATTTTGAAGAGATTCTAAATGCTAGTCTGCAAGGTGATTATTAGGATTAATTAATCCTTCTTTGTCCAATATAGTCTATTTGGTCATATTTGCTAACTTATTAAGTTATTATCACTATACTAGAGTATGGGGGACACACCTAGAGGTTATATGCCACTTACTATATGTGAATATGTGATTTTATGTGCCTCTGGGACCAATCCCTACATTATAGGAGACCACTCTAAGTGCCACCAACAACCTCCATCAGTTGGTTGTGGTAGGTAAGAAATTATGTTGAGTTAACCTCCCGTTACAGTTAGCTAGATCACTATCAGTTATCCTAGCACCAATTTTTCATGCATGCAGGGAGTGTGGCACCTTTTATCCACCTACTTCATTAGTTACTGATTGTAGACTGATTTAGACATCCGGAGTTATACTAGTGAGATCCAAATGTGATGTTTCCACACTGAGTTAGCTAATCAATTAGTTAGAACCGATACTTTCAAATCCTATCTTTACCATTCAAATTCTATTTATTGTATAATCATTGCATTATTAATTCATGAATGAAGATTATTGTTGTGATTATATGAGCAATTTTTGTCCAATTTATCTGAAATTTGTGGCATGAATTTCATGTTCAGTTTACATTCTCTTTGATTATTCCACTGCATAATTCCCTTCCTACAACTTTCATACTTGCTGGTAGATCAATGGTTCACAAATTTAACATGGTATCAGATCCTTGTTCAAGGTAGCAAAAAACCTTGGAAACCTCCATTGTGCACGAGAACCAGTTGATTTTCCACATAATTCTTGTAATCATTTACTTGCTAACTATGGATTCTGTCCAGAGAAGTCTTTGCATGTGTGACAGACTCTAAAAAAGTGCACATGTCGAGGTGGAAAGGACTGAACTGACATATGATTGTGAATTGAATTGGTTTTGCAGTGTTCTTTGCAGTTATCTACGTAGATTCTTGAATAATTGACTAATCAACATACAATAAAATGGATAATTCTTTATCTCTCCTACGTAAAATCCTTACACCCATCAATTAAATTTATTTGAGGGAACATATGCAGGTATCTTTGTGCAACAAAGTCTTTTTTAGGATGAAAATGGGAAGAGAAGATGAGCCCCAACAATATGTTGAGAATAATAAGTTTCTGAATCGGCATGATGAAGCTTTTGGATTCATGTGCATCCACATCTCCAAGGATATTTTTTTCCATATTGAGGGACTCAAGACTCCGAAGGAATCTTGGGAAAATATTGAATCTTTTTTTGGAAATAAATATGATCTTCGAGGGCATATTCTAGAGAATGAAATCATTATACTACAACCCAACAGTTTCAAGATTTCTCAGTCTTTGTCTCTACATTTCAATCCAAAGAGTTTCCATTCCAAATTGGAAGATGCCTTCTCTAGATGCTTTTGTTGAGTCTTTGATACAAGAGAAAGATAAATTAGTTCAAATTGGAGTGATTCAAACCTCCAAGAATCAAGCACTCTTAGTAGGAGATTCAAAAAATGCACAATCAAGAGGGAATCACAAAGGCAAGGAGACCAAAACACTTTTTTGAAGCCAAAAGGGAATACAAAATATTTCGATGGAGCCTTGGGTTCGAAGAAAAAAGAAGAAATTAGAGAAGACTAAGTGTCCCTACTGTATGAGAGGCTTTCGTCCAAAGAGGGAGTGCATGAAGAAGATCATTGACCAGTTGAAAATACTCCATGAATAGAAAAATATTTCCCTTCCAAAAGGTGCAAAGCAGACTGAATAATATGAGAGGTGCCATGCTTTGAAATCATGCTTCACTCAGTCAAAGTCCTATCTGATTGATTCAAGAGAATCCAAACACATGGTTGCCTCCAAATAGTTCTTCACTACCATGGATCTCTTAGGAGGACCTAGCATTCATATGGGGGATAATTCATAGATCCTATTTGTAGGGAGAGGTTTATTCTATTAAAATATAGCATGGAGAGTTCAAGAATTTACTCTATGTTCCCTCTCTTGCAACAAATTTGTTATATGTTTATCAGATGACACATACTGTCTCACCAAAGCAAGTTGCATTTGGTCCTTACTCAATGGAGATCTTCGATATCTCAACTGGGAAGATTATAGTGAATGGTTTTGCAAACCATGCTTCCAAGGAATATGAATTCTCACACTTTCTACCATACTCAACTCCAATACAATCTCAACAGCCATTCGAAAGAGAAGGCAAAAAATCTCTTTCATATTCATTTGCAGATAATGATATGTTGTCTAATATTTCATTTTTAGAAGATGAGGAACAATATCAACATGATCTTGATATTGAGATTGTAACTCAAGATTATATAGATCCATATCCAGCTCCTATTACAAATCAAAATCCTAAATGGGATGAAAATATCCTTGAAGCAATTGGGAATGTTGCTCGGGATCCAGATGATAGAATAATAATGAGGTCACAATATCATAATGAACATGTTGATTCTCTCACACAACTTCACTACCTACAAAGTGGTACAACAAAATTCCATATAGATGCTACTTGATGATGAAGATTGATCCACAATTTGTCCCACTGATGAACAAAATGGATCATTCCATTCCTCCTCTAGAAAGAATTGACAAAAGCAAAATTCAGTAGATCAGAAGAAGAAAAAAAGGTTGACATGCATAGCCCCAGGATGTTGGTGCACAAAAGAACTAGGTTTCTACGTTACTGTTCCACAGTGTTGTAGATTGCAACAATTTTTTCATAAGTTTTTGCTGGAAGAGAAAAATTTTCTCTTAATTATAGCTTGTTTTGCTGATTCCTGCCTATTTTGAGAGGGGGGGCGGTCCCATGAGGTTTTCCCCATTTTCCTTATTTTATTACGCATTATTTTATTTCATTTAGATTGTATGGGTGACTTTTGGCCTAGTTTCCAAGGCCCAAGTTGTCCAAAGTTAGGATTAAGGGGAGGTGTTACGATTAAGTAATCTTTGTTTGTCCAATATAGTCTATTTGGTCATATTTCATAACTTATTAAGTTATTATCATTGTACTAGAGTATGGAGGACACACATAGATTTTATCTTCCACTTAATGCATGTGCATGCACGAGTTTATGTGCCTCTGGGACCAATCCCTACATTATAGGAGACCACTTTGAGTGGAAGCAACAACCTCCATTAGTTTGTTGTGGTAGGTAAGAAGTTATGTTGAGTTAACCTCCAATTACATTCAATTAGATCCCTATCAGTTATCCTAATGCCAGTTTTTCATGGATGTAGGGAGTGTGGCACCTTTTATCCACCTACCTTATTAGTTAACTAATTTAGACATCCAGAGTTATACTAGTGATCTCCAGCTGTGATGTTTCCACACTGAGTTAGTTAATCAGTCAGTTAGAACTGATAGATTCAAATCCTATCTTTAGCATTCAGATTATATTTATTTTATAATCATTCTATTATTGATTAATAAATGAAGATTATGTTGTGATTATCGGGTTGTTGCTTGAGTTTGGGATCTGGAACGATCTCATGGTTTAGCAGGAAGTAGTGTTGTGTGGCGCTAAGTACAGCTAAGGCAAAGTATGTTTCCACTTGCTCGGCTAGTTGTGAATAAGTATGGATGTGAAAGATACTATCTAACTTGTTTGATATACAATTAGAAGCAACTTGTATCTTCTGTAATAATCAGAGTTGCGTGAAGCTGTCGAAGAACTCAATGTTCCATGAAAAGTTGAAGCACATAGAGATCAAGTTCCACTATATTAGGGATACGGTGCAAAGAGGAGTAGTAAAGCGCTAGTACTTGGAAACATATGAGAAGATGACCAATGTCTGTAATTTAAAAAAGTTCTTGGTGCAGTAGTTTACTCGGATGTAATAAGTCTTAAAGGTTTTCCGAATGGAAAATATCCTGAATGCAGGTTGTTTGGATGTAATAAGTCCTTGAGGTTGACGAGAACAAAAAAGATCCTATCATGCTATGCAGGTTGTTTGGTCGTAATCAGTCCTTGTATGTGTGTGTTCCCATGTTGGATATGATGAGGTCACAAGGCACTTGGTGTGCACCTGGGAAGTTCTCCTATGTTGGTCGAATGGAAGTTGACCGTAGAGAAACATAATGCACTTGGTGTTATCCTAGGAAATTCTCGCATAGGGGTAGATGCATTCTAGATCCTGGCATGTTCCTATGTTGGTAGAACATAGGTGGTCTGCATCTAGACTATGGTCTGTATTCTCTATGGGTTTGGTTTTGTTTTGTGCAGGACAAAGAGATGATATGGATACACAGAGATGAGGGTAGGAAATGCAGGTTATTGTTGTGGAAATTGTTATCAGGAATTCTCAACTAGTGATGACACTGCTTGTTCCTCTATAATGCAAAACACAACTACAGAACAAAAAGACACAACAATATATCCTTCCCTTGAATAGTCAAATTAATTAATATAACACATCATATACCTCAACTGTAGATATGTTTATCTTCTCTCCGGAAATTCCTTGAGATGATTCAATACCTGCAAGGTGGATCACAAGACAAACGAAAATATGAGAGAATCATGATAATCAACTATCCATATTGGTGATCAAGGAGTCCAATGATATTTAATCACAAACGCAATAATCAAATATAAAAAATGGAAATGTCTTTGTATTAATATATGGATGAGAAGAAGTACAACCAAAATCCTTGATGTTGACAGCTTCTGTCTCAACAAGAATGTCTACAAAATCCTATGAAGACCTATCCAAATACAAGCTACCTCTACTTTGCCTCTATTCAGACTTCAAACTAGCAGCATAAGGATGCTTTTTCTATCCTCCCCCACTCTCTTCATGGAGACTCCATTTATAGGCCAGGAACCCATAAGATGACTTGAAAAAAGGATAGAATGAGATCCCTATAGGTGAGGGAGGTGAATTCCACCTCTCCCAAACATGCAGGAACTAAGTCCACGAAGGATTCTGTATGGAATATTCTAGAAGCTTCTTTTTTTCCCCTTCAAGTGACCATCGGTGCTTTTTTCTAAACTGGAGAGAGCGTCGATCTGGCATTTTTTCCACTACAAAGGGACAGCGGTGCTTTTTGCTCAACTAATGGAGGCGCCGACGACGCTCTAAGGGAAATGAAAAAGAGCACCGTCCCTTCTAGGTTAGGGAAAAAAATAGCCAAGGTGATCCAGATCAGGCTTTTTTGGAGGTTGACAGGCAACAAGAAAGCCATCTAAAGGCTGACTAGGCAATGTGAGATTTTCATGTGCAATAGAATGCCCCCCAAAGTATGAAGCTAGAAGGAAGTGATAGATGAAATACTTTGTAAGTTTTCATCTGATACAAAGGCAAAGAGATATAGACTTATAGAGGACCATTAAATGACTTTATCCAATTCAATCACAGTTGCAGACCAATACACTACAGATTTATGATGATGACTATGTCATGGCTACCAATAATACACTATAGATCCATGATTGACTACTGTAAGAGATAGGTCATAGCTACGAGATATACAAAGTAGATCTATGACTCTCATTTTAAGATATAGAACACAGCCACCAAACATACAATGTGGATCCATGTCATGACTCTAAATGATCTCCATACATAACCTGAGCATAGGTGATGATGATGAGAAATCCTAATCACTCAAGGTCTTCATCCTAATATCCGGATGATACGAATATAACCATGTGATTACAATGTCTTGAAGTCGAACATGGTAGAAACCACTTGATTACCAGTCATTGATTCCAACTGTTAACAAGTGCGAGGGAAATCACCATTGATGTCAATGATTCCCAAGGTATATTAGTACATATCATCGAATGTGGATAAAAGAATTGAATTCGAACATTCAATGAGATATTTCATTCAAGAGGAAATGATGTAAACTCATGTTGAAAGTGAGGTAACCTGCCATTGAGGCATGTAGGCCCAAGGTACTGTCTAGGTTTCTAGGTCTAATCCTTGGACAATGATCTGAAGTCGACAGGAATAGACTCTGTCACAGGAGGGCCATAATGATTCCCACATCAGTGACACAAAACTGAGAATAAATTTGATTTGGAATGATAGGATTGACTCAGACATGACTGGATTTTTAAGGACAAGTGAAGTTACTAACAAATTATGTTTCTGAGAGAGGTAACCTTTGAACAATTGGGTGGCATGACACATGACTTGGAAGTATTGACTTACAAGAATAGAACCAGATGTAATGCAAGGAATATGACAAAGCATTATTTGAATTGACTCAAAGGAGTCAGGTGACTCACAAAAGTGGATCGACTTGAAGACAAATTGAAAACCCAAACTGTTCAGATATGCAAATGTAGACAGGTGCCATGTTCAAAGGTGGACTATAGAGTAATGCCATATAATAAAATGAAAACCGTTCCCCTTTCCTTTAATTTCCCCACCTCAAAAGGTGAGTGCCTCTTTTTTGTTTTTATGAGTCCAAAGAGGGTAACAAACACTCGTTGAAGCTCATCAGGTGATGAGTCCATTCTCATATTTTTCATGAACCTGAGAAAGGAGGGGTTCATTCCCGAAATAGGGTCTTACATCGTGTGTTTTATGAGTCCGATGCAAGCAAACTAATTTTTTGTTTCATGTTTAGAGAGTCTGAAATGACTAAGAAGACTCCAAAAAGGGTCATTTTTCATAATAAGGATAGCTGGTCTAAAAAAGAGATAACCTACCCCTGACTAGTCGATCGTTCCGATTCTTTTACAAGCATGAACACAACAAGTTTGCTTGTCAATCTTTTTGTGTTTTGAGGAGACTGAAAAGAGCTTAAATATAACTCTCGGACGAGTTCTTTTTTCATAATCCAAATTTAACGATTCTGAGAAACAGTAAAACTATACTCGATACCTCTTCACTGAGTTTTTAACGAGCACGGTAAAGGTATAAAAGGCACTCAAAACCTTTTTCATGTTTGAATCCAGAGCACGAAAAAGCGATAAAGTAAGCTCAAACTAGTTTTCATGTTTTAACCAGATCACTAAAAATGAAAAGCCTTGCTCAACACCATCTTACTGTTTTTAACGAGCTCGAAGATCAGCTGAAAGAATGCTCAGGGTATCTGCTTCATTTTTTAATGAGCTTGGAACAGAATAAGAACTATGCTCAAAACATGGTTTCATTTTTATGCAATCTTGAAACCAAAAGGTAAACTATGCTTAAGGAAACCTACTTCATTTTTTAACGAGCTTGAAATAGAAAATGAACTATGCTATAAAGTTTGTTTCATGGTTTAACGAGCTCGAAACTAAAATAAAGTATGCTCAAAATGGCTTCTATTGATGGGTGATTTCCCAACATCATGTGGTACTTTCCCCCAGTATAACTGTCAAGTAACTTAACACCAATAAAGAGATAGGGTACATGCCCCCCAAGCTTCATTGAGTCTTGACACAATGGAAGAATCCATTTCATTTTTTAACGAGCTTGATAAGAAAAAGGAACTATGCTAAACATCAGTTTTATTTTTTTAACGAGCTTGAAACCAAGAATAAACACTGCTCAAAGGGGACCTGTTTCATTTTTACACAAGCTTGAAATAGAGAATAACTATGCTTATGGGGGTCTATTTCATTTTTACACAATCTTGAAACAGAGAATAACTATGCTTGGGGACATATGTTTCATTTTTTAACGAGCTTGACATGGAATGGGAACTATGCTCGCAAAGTTGTTTCATTTTTTAATGAGCTTGACACAGAAAAAGAACTATGCTGGCCAATTTGTTTCATTTTTTAACGAGCTTGACATAGAAAAAGAACTATGCTCGCAAATAGTTCTAAGCCAACATGATGTCCAGAGGTTGGTGGGTTTCCCCCTTACATAAGAAGCTAGCGACTTAACTCCAGTATGAAGTCCAGAGGCTGGAGCCATGCCCCCCATTTTACCTATGATGGGAAGAAGCTAACTAGAAGGGGAAAGAGCCACAAGAACATGCGGGACATTCAGGGAAGTCTGATGACTAGGAGTCACATGATAATTAGGTTTAATGAAGGAAATCTAATCAATGGTCACAATCTTCCCATCATGGGGAAAATAAATCACTTGAAAGAGTGTGGACACTACGGCTTTCATGGTGTAAACATAATCACGCCGAAGGAGAAGATTAAAATCTAAGGGAGCTTGGAATACCATAACATCGATACATACAGTTTTTCCTTCCAAAGTAATAGGAAACTGACAAAGGATCCCTAAAGGCATTGTAGGTCTTCTATTAAAATCCAATATCTGATCGGTGGCTGGCACAAGCAGAGGAGAACCTATGGCTTCCCAAGTAGTAGAGGATAGAATGATAACATAAGCCCCTTCGTCGATGATAGTGTGGAGTATACTCTTAGTGGTAATTCGTACAGATATCTGGAAAGGAACACTCAAAAGAAGACAAGATTTTGTTAGGTTACTCCAGTCAAAGGAAAAACCTCACTACTTGGAGGGGGTTTTGTCGAAAGAGACAAAATTTCCTCTTGTCAAGAACAATAAGAACGAAGCATAAAAACATCAACAGTTTGATCTCCACTCTCATCGGGGAGAGTAGGGGGAGAGAAAGAATAGATCACAGTGATAACCTCTATCAGAACATTCTCTGATAAAAGAACGGGATCGGGTAGAAATGACATCGACTCGACCACTTCACTCTCCGAAGGAAGAGTGGGATCAATTATAGATGAAACTGAATTGATCACTTGGTCAACTAGTGGGGAATCAAGAGATAACTTACTATCACTTGTTGGAATCACCTGTTGATGATCATTAATATTTTCCAACCAACGTAAAGCTTCATCCATGCTTGGACAAAGAAAAGTACGATGCATAGCCTTGCATATCAAACAAGGATACAATATTTTACCCTTACGACCTTTCACCAATGGGTCATTGGTTGAGGGAGTATCATTGACATGATGATTAGAGGTTGATGACATAGACGGTTTGGACCTTTTAGACCACTCTTCTTGTACATGGGAGAGACCGAGACATGCCTTAAGAAGGTGGTCCCCCTTGCAAAGCTTACAAGGGAACTTGGGTTTTCCGAGAGTTCTCTTAGAATGAGCACCCTCTTGAGCAAATGGTTGTTGCTTTTTTTCTTTCTTATCCTTCTTCTTCTTACCCTTCCCTTTCTTCTTCTTCTTATCCACCTAACTACTAACCATAGATCTTTGGTCAAGCAAAGAAGAAGAAATGGATGAAGACACTACCGATGCGGAAGGAGTGGGATTAGGTTTAGGTCGATCCTCTCTCGGAGGAGAGGTGACATTTAAGAAATTAGGTGTAGCAGGAATTACTGGATTAAACAACCAGACCGGTAATCCTATAGTTAACCTAAGAAGCTTTAGAGTGGCAATAAAGGGAGGACCAATACCTTAACTTGGAGGGAATACAAAAGGTACACCTTGGAAAGGGACCTCTTGATTGGTAGTCCAATATGGGGATGCCATCTCTAAACTCTCTAAAAACCCTCTAACTACCAAGCACAAGGAAGCACTACTCAAACTAAAAGAAACAAGCAAGCATGTGAAAGGAGTGTATTAGAGTCAGGAACCTCACAGGACATTCCAACAAGATAACTCAGATGGTTTGAGGATTCCTAAAGGGGTCTCCTGATTAGAGGTTGATGACATAGACGGTTTGGACCTTTTAGACCACTCTTCTTGTACACGGGAGAGACCGAGACATGCCTTAAGAAGGTGGTCCCCCTTGCAAAGCTTACAAGGGAACTTGGGTTTTCCGAGAGTTCTCTTAGAATGAGCACCCTCTTGAGCAAATGGTTGTTGCTTTTTTTCTTTCTTATCCTTCTTCTTCTTACCCTTCCCTTTCTTCTTCTTCTTATCCACCTAACTACTAACCATAGATCTTTGGTCAAGCAAAGAAGAAGAAAGGGATGAAGACACTACCGATGGGGAAGGAGTGGGATTAGGTTTAGGTCAATCGTCTCTTGGAGGAGAGGTGACATTTGAGAAATTAGGTGTAGGAGGAATTACCGGATTAAACAACTAGACCAGTAATCCTATAGTTAACCCGGGAAGATTTAGAGTGGCAATAAAGGGAGGACCAATACCTTAACTTGGAGGGAATACAAAAGGTACACCTTGGAAAGGGACCTCTTGATTGGTAGTCCAATATGGGGATGCCATATCTAAACTCTCTAAAAACCCTATAACTACCAAGCACAAGGAAGCACTACTCAAACTAAAAGAAACAAGCAAGCATGTGAAAGGAGTGGATAAGAGTTAGGAACCTCACACGACAAGCCAACTAGATAACTCATATGGTTTGTGGATTACTAAAGGGGTCTCTAGATATACACTAGGTACGTGGGAGCTCAAATCCGTAGTGGTTTTGTCTAATGCACAACCGTTCACAAGGGGCCTATCGATATACAATCAAGTACATGAAGTACCTTTCTATATACCTCAAGGGTACATGAAAGGCCGTTCGATATACTGACGGTACGTGGAAGAACTGTGCGAGTCCTGAGTTGTAGTGTAGACAAATTAACAACAGCTGCCATGCTTACCAGTATCGAAACACATCACTAACCTAACACTCAAATTGCTAAAAGTTTTAACCTAGTATTACCGTTAATTTTATCTTGTGCGTTTAGGTGGAACCATGGAGTGGAAACTTGAAGTTAAAGAAGATGCACACTAATCTACATGATAATGCAAGTTTTCCTCTTCAATGAAGTTCTACCTAAGAGAGGGAGAGAGATTTTACTTTTCTTTCCAAAAATGCACACCCAAATGCAAATGCATATCTATCTTTTCAAACGAAAAAGTAAAATATCAATGCACCCCAAAAAATCTCTCAAGTAATTAAAAAAGAGATCTAGAGAACATCTAATGTAAATAAGCCAGAAATGTTTCCTATCTTTTCATGCTTGAAAAAGATGCATAAAAACTTGATGGAAAGATGATTTCACTAACGTTTCCAAACAAATCTAACTCTAATGCACACAAAGCTAAAAACAGATATTTCTTCTTAATGATAGTAATATCTAGAATTTCAAACAATCATGCATAAACAAGAAGAAAACCGTTTAACCCACTTGCAAATAAAGAAAAAGAGAGAGAAAACTAAAACTTCTCTTTGGAACAGAAAAGGAAACGAAGAACCAATCTCTCCTACCAAGCACCGAAAAACTCAGCATGCAAAAGGAAACAAAAAGAATCCCAAGCAAAGAAAGACTCAAAACAACATGGATCACTCACGCATTCCAAGTCCAAAAAAAACCATAATCTACACATGAAAATGAAATGTATATTTTCAGATTCCAATGAATAATATCTACAGAAAATAGCAAGGTAATGAGGCTTCTCATAGAAAGAAGGCATAGACTATGAGGAGAGATTTGCACCAGTAGCAAGGTACACTTCCATTATATATATACTTGCATTGGCAGCAGTAATGAGATGGAAGATACACCATATGTATGTCAAGACAACATTCTTGAATCGTGTAGTCGAGGAGGAAGTGTACATAGAACAACCATCGAGACTTGAGACACATGACATGTAGACCCATGTGTGCAAATTGAAGAAGGCCGTGTATGGATTGAAACAAGCAATGAGGACATTGTACGACAGAATGGATAGCTTCCTGATGATCCTATGCTTTACAAAGAGTAAAGTAGATTCCAAACTTTATTTCAATGTTGAATGTGAAATACCAGTGATGCTCCTGCTATATGTCAATGACTTGTTCCTGATAGGAGAGGACGAACTCATTGAAGATGCAAAGAGGAGACTTGCTATTGAGTTTGAAATGAAATACCTAGGTATGATACACTATTTATTAGGCATGCAGGTGTAGCAGAGTACATATGGGATCTTCCTTGATCCAGGAAAGTATACAATGGAAATTTTGAAGAGATTCTGAATGCTAGACTCCAAGATGATTGTTAGGATTAATTAATCCTTCTTTGTCCAATATAGTCTATTTGGTCATATTTCCTAACTTATTAAGTTATTATCACTATACTAGAGTATGGGGGACACACCTAGAGGTTATATTCCACTTACTATATGTGAATATGTGATTTTATGTGCCTCTGGGACCAATCCCTACATTATAGGAGACCACTTTGAGTGCCACCAACAACCTCCATCAGTTGGTTGTGGTAGGCAAGCAATTATGTTGAGTTAACCTCCCATTACACTTAGCTAGATCACTATTAGTTAGCCTAGCACCGGTTTTTAATGCATGCAGGGAGTGTGGTGCCTTTTATCCACCTGCTTCATTAGTTATTGATTGTAGACTGATTTAGACATTCGGAGTTATACTAGTGAGATCCAGATGTGATGTTTCCACACTGAGTTAGCTAATCAATTAGTTAGAACCGATAGTTTCAAATCCTATCTTTAGCAGTCAAATTCTATTTATTGTATAATCAATGCATTATTGATTCATGAATGAAGATTATTGTTGTGATTATATGAGCAATTTTTGTCCAATTTATCCAAAATTTGTGGCATGAATTTCATGTTTAGTTTACATTCTCTTTGATTATTCCACTGCATAATTCCCTTCCTACAACTTTCATATTTGCTGGTAGATCAATGGTTCACAAATTTAACATGGTATTAGATCATTGTTCAGGGTAGCAAAAAACCTTGAGACCTCCATTGTGCACAAGAACCAGTTGAGTTTCCACATAATTCTTGTAATCATTTAGTTGCTAACTATGGATTATGTCCAGAGAAGTCTTTGCATGTGTGACAGACTCTTAAAAAGTGCACATGTCGAGGTGGAAAGGATTGAACTTACATATGATTGAGAATTGAATTGGTTTTGCATTGTTCTTTGCAGTTATCTATGTATATTCTTGAATATTGACTGATCAACATACAATAAAATGGATAATTCTTCATCTCTCCTACCTAGAATCCTTACACCCTTCAATTAAATTTATTTGAGGGAAGATATGCAGGTATCTTTGTGCAACAAAGTCTTGTTTAGGATGAAAATGGGAAGAGAAGATGAGCCCCAACAATATGTTGATAATAATAAGTTTCTGAATCGGCACAATGAAGCTTTTGGATTCATGTGCATCCACATCTCCAGGGATATTTTTTCCATATTGAGGGACTCAAGACTCTGAAGGAATCTTGGGAAAATATTGAATCTTTTTTTGGAAATAAATATGTTCTTCGAGGGCATATTCTGGAGGATGAAATCATTATACTCCAACCCAACAGTTTCAAGATTTCTTAGTCTTTGTCTCTATGTTTCATTCTAGAGAGTTTCCATTCCAAATTGGAAGATGCCTTCTCTAGATGATTTTGTTGAGTCTTTGATACAAGAGGAAGATAAATTGGTTCAAATTGGAGTGATTCAAACCTCCAAGAATCAAGCACTCTTAGTAGGAGACTCAAAAAATGCACAATCAAAAGGGAATCACAAAGGGAAGGAGACCAAAACACTTTTTTGAAGCAAAAAGGGAATAAAAACTATTTTGATGGAGCCTCGAGTTCGAAGAAAAAAGAAGAAATTAGAGAAGACTAAGTGTCCCTACTGTATGAGAGGCTTTCGTCCAAAGAGGGAGTGCATGAAGAAGATCATTAACCAGTTGAAAATACTCCGTGAATAGAAAAATATTTCCCTTCCAAAAGGTGTAGAGCAGACTGAAGAATATGAGAGGTCCCATGGTTTGAAATCATGCTTCACTTAGTCAAAGTCCTATCTGATTGATTCAAGAGAATCCAACCACATGGTTGCCTCCAAATAGTTCTTCACTACCATGGATCTCTTAGGAGGACCTAGCATTCATATGGGGGATAATTCATAGATCCTATTTGTTGGGAGAGGTCCATTCTATTAAAATATAGCATGGAGAGTTCAAGAATGTACTCTATGTTCCCTCTCTTGCAACAAATTTGTTATATGTTTATCAGATGACACATACTGGCTCACCAAAGCAAGTTGCATTTGGTCCTGACTCAGTGGAGATATTCGATATCTCAATTGGGAAGATTAGAGTGAAGGGTGTTGCAAACCATGCCTCCAAGGAATATGAATTCCCACACTTTCTACCATACTCAACTCCAGTACAATCTCAGCAGCCATTCGAAAGAGAAGGTAAAAAATCTCTTTCATATTCATTTGCAGATAATGATATGTTGTCTAATATTTCGTTATTAGAAGATGGGGAACAATATCAACAAGATCTTGATATTGAGATTGTAACTCAAGATGATCTAGATCCATATCCAGCTCCTATTACAAATCAAAATCCTAAATGGAATGAAAATCTCATTGAAGCAATTGGGAATGTTGCTCAGGATCCAGATGATAGAATAATAATGAGGTCACAATATCAGAATGAACATGTTGCATTCTCTCACACAACTTCACTACCTACAAAGTGGTACAACAAACTTCCATATAGATGCTACTTGATGATGAAGATTGATCCACACTTTGTCCCACTGATGAACAAAATGGATGATTCCATTCCTCCTCTAGAAAGAAGAGACAAAAGCAACATTCAGCAGATCAAAAGAAGAAAAAAAGGTTCACATGCACAGTCCTAGGATGTTGATGCACAAAAGAACTAGGTTTCTACGTTACTGCTCCACTGTGTTGCAGATTGCAACAATTTTTTCACAATTTTTTGCTTGAAGAGAAAAATTTTCTCTTAATTATAGCTTGTTTTGCTGATTCCTACCTATTTTGAGAGGGGGGGCAGTCCCATGAGGTTTTCCCCATTTTCCTTATTTTATTACGCAATATTTTATTTCATTTAGATTGTATGGGTGACTTTTGGCCTAGTTTCCAAGGCCCAAGTTGTCCAAAGTTAGGATTAAGGGGAGGTGTTACGATTAAGTAATCTTTGTTTGTCCAATATAGTCTATTTGGTCATATTTCACAACTTAGTAAGTTATTATCAATGTACTAGAGTATGGAGGACACACATAGATTTTATCTGCCACTTACTGCATGTGCATGCATGAGTTTATGTGCCTCTGGGACCAATCCCTACATTATAGGAGACCACTCTGAGTGGCAGCAACAACCTCCATTAATTTGTTGTGGTAGGTAAGAATTTATGTTGAGTTAACCTCCAGTTACATTCAATTAGATCCCTATCAGTTATCCTAACACCAATTTTTCATGGATGTAGGGAGTGTGGCACCTTTTATCCACCTACCTTATTAGTTAACTAATTTAGACATCCGAAGTTATACTAGTGATCTCCAGTTGTGATTTTTCCACACTGAGTTAGTTAATCAGTCAGTTAGAACTGACAGATTCAAATCCTATATTTAGCATTCAAATTCTATTTATTTTATAATCATTGTATTATTGATTAATAAATGAAGATTATGTTGTGATTATCGATTTGTTGCTTTAGTTTGGGATCTGGCACGATCTCATGGTTTAGCAGGAAGCAGTGTTGTGTGGCGCTAAGTACAACTAAGGCAAAGTATGTTTCCACTTGCTCAGCTAGTTGTGAAGAAGTATGGATGTGGAAGATACTATCTAACTTGTTTGATATACAATTAGAAGCAACTTGTATATTTTGCAACAATAAGAGTTGCATGAAGCTGTCGAAGAACTCAATGTTCCATGAAAAATTGAAGCACATCGAGATCAAGTTCCACTATATTAGGGATACGGTGCAAAGAGGAGTAGTAAAGCGCTAGTACTTGGAAACAAATGAGTAGATGACCAATGTATTAACCAAGTCTCTAGCCAGAGTGAAGTTTGAGTACTTCAATGAAAGACTTGGTGTGATCCAGAATGAGCCCCATCGAAAGAAGGAGTGATGAGTTCTAGCAAAGCTGGAGATACAGGTTATCTAAGTGTAAAAGTGTTGGCAAAGATCACAGGTTTATCAGATGTAATATATCCTGTAAGTTGTCCTCATATGTAATCAGTCCTGTAGAGCTTGCAGGTTATCCTTGGACATAATCAGTCATGATATATTTTTATGCTAGAACATGACGAGAGACTAGAAGACGTAGATGCATGAGATATCACATAGGAAATGAGATAGGTTGTCTGAGCAAAAAAAAGGATCCTGGTGTAGCAAGTTGGTCAGATGTAATAAGTCCCATAGCTTTTCCTTGTATGTAATCAGTCCTAGATAAGCTCGCAGGATATTCTTGGGCATGATAAGTCTTGAGACATGTTATCTGAGTGTAAAAAGGATCCTGGTGTAGAAGGTTACTCGGATGTAATAAATCCTATGGGTTGTCTGTAATTTTAAAAAGTTCTTGGTGTATTAGTTTACTCGGATGTAATAAGTCCCAAAGGTTTTTTGAATGGAAAAGATCCAGAATGCATGTTGTTCGGATGTAATAAGTCCTTGAGGTTGAAGAGAACAAAAAATATCCTATCATGCTATGTAGGTTGTTCGATCGTAATCAATCCTTGTATGTGTGTGTTCCCATGTTGGATATGATGAGGTCACAAGGCACTTGGTGTGCACCTGGGAAGTTCTCCTATGTTGGTGGAATGTAAGTTGACCGTAGAGAAACATAATGCACTTGGTGTTATCCTAGGCGATTCTCGCATAGGGGTAGATGCATTCTAGATCCTGGCATGTTCCTATGTTGGTAGAACATAGATGGTCTGCATATGGGCTATGCTATGTATGCTCTATGGGTTTGGTTTTGTTTTGTGCAGGACAAAGAGATGATCTAGATACAAAGAGATGAGGGTAGGAAATACAGGTTATTGTTGTGGAAATTGTTATCAAGAATTCTCAACTGGTGCTAACACTGCTTTTTCCTCTGTAATGCAAAACACAACTACAGAACAAAAAGACACATCAACATATCCTTCCCTTGAATAGTCAAATTAATTAACATAACACATCATATACCTCAACTGTAGATATGTTTATCTTCTTTCCAGAAAGTCCTTGAGATGATTCAATACCTGCAAGATGGAACACAAGACAAACAAAAAGATGAGAGCATCATGATAATCAACTATCTATATTGGTGATCAAGGAGTCCAATAATATTTAATCGCAAATGCAATAATCAAATATAGGAAAGGGAAATGTCTTTGTATTAATATATGGATGAGAAGAAGTACAACCAAAAGCCTTGATGTTGACAGCTTTTGTCTCAACAAGAATGTCTACAAAATCCTATGAAGACCTGTCCAGCTACAAGCTACCTCTACTTTGCCTCTATTCAGACTTCAAACTAGCAGCATAAGGATGTTTTTTCTAGCCTCCCCCACTCTCTTCATGGAGACTCCATTTGTATGCCAGGAACCCATAAGATGACTTGAAAAAAGGACAGAATGAGATCCCTATAGGAGAGGGAGATGAATTCCACCTCTCCCAGACATGTAAGAACTAATTCCATGAAGGATTATGTATGGAATCTTCTAGAAGCTTCTTTTTTTCCCCTTCAAGTGACCATCGACACTTTTTTCTAAACTGGACAGAGTGCCGATCTGGGATGTTTTCCACTACAAAGGGATAGCGGTGCTTTTTTCTCAACTGATGGAGGCGTCGATGACGCTCTATGGGAAATGAAAAAGAGCACCATCCCTTCTAGGTCAAGGAAAAAAATAGCCAAGGTGATCCAGATCATGATTTTTTGGAGGTTGACAGGCAACAAGAAAGTCATCTAAAGGTTTACTAGACAATGTGAGATTTTCATGTGCAACAGAATGCTCCCCAAAGTATGAAGCTAGAAGGAAGTGATAGGTGAAATACTTTGCAAGTTTTTTTCTGATACAAAGGCAAATAGAGATAGACTTATAGAGGACCAGTAACTGACTTTATCCAATTCAATCACAGTTGCGGACCAATACACTGCAGATCTATGATGATGACTATGTCATGGCTACCAATAATACACTGTAGATCCATGATTGACTACTGTAAGAGATAGGTCATAGCTACGAGATATACAAAGTAGATCTATGCCTCTCATTTTCAGATATAGAACACAACCACCAAACATACAATGTGGATCCATGTCATGACTCTAAATGATCTCCAAACGTAACCTGAGCATAAGCGATGATGATGAGAAATCCTAATCACTCAAGGTATTCATCCCGATCTCTGGACGATACGAATCTAACCATGTGATTACAATGTCTTGAAGTCGATCATGGTAGAAACCACTTGATTACCAGTCATTGATTCCAATTGTTAACAAGTGTGAGGGAAATCACCATTGATGTCAATGATTCCCAAGGTATATCTGTACATATCATCGAATGTGAATAAAAGAATTGAAGTCGAACATTCAATGAGATCTTTAAATCAAGAGGCAATTATGTAAAATCATGTTGAAAGAGAGGTAACCTGCCATTGAGGCATGTAGGCCCAAGGTATTGTCTAGGTTTCTAGGTCTAATCCCTTGACAATGATCTGAAGTCGACAGGAATAGACTCCGTCGCAGGAGGGCCATAATGATTCCCACATCAATGACACAAAAGTGAGAATAAATTTGATTTGGAATGATAGGACTGACTCAAACATGACTGGATTTTTAAGGACAAGTGAAGTTACTGACGAATTATGTTTCTGAGAAAGGTAACCTTTGAACAATTGGGTGGCATGACATATGACTTGGAAGTATTGAATTACAAGAATAGAACTAGATGTAATGCAAGGAATATGACAAAGCCTTCTTTGAATTGACTGAAAGGAGTCAGGTGACTCACAAAAGTGGATCGACTTGAAGACAAACTGAAAACCCAAACTGTTCAGATATGCAAATGCAGACAGGTGCCATGTTCAAAGGTGGACTATAGAGTATTGCCATATAAACAAATGAAAACCATTCCCATTTCCTTTAATTTCCCCACCTCGAAAGGTGAGTGCCTCTTTTTCGTTTTTACAAGTCCAAAGAGGGTAACAAACACTCGTTGAAGCTCATCAGGTGATGAGTCCATTCTCATATTTTTCACAAACCTGAGAAAGGAGGGGTTCATTCCTAAAATAGGGTCTTACATCGTGTGTTTTATGAGTCCGATGCAAGCAAAATCATTTTTTGTTTCATGTTTAGAGAGCCTGAAATGACTAAGAAGACTCCAAAAATGGTCCTTTTTCGTAATAAGGCCAGCCGGTCATAAAAAGAGATAACCTACCCCCGACTAGTCGACCGTTCTGATTATTTTACAAGCGTGAACACAACAAGTTCGCTTGTCAATCTTTTTGTGTTTTGAGGAGACTGAAAAGAGCTTAAATATAACTCCCGGATAAGTTCTTTTTTCCTAATCCAATTTTAACGAGTCTGAAAAATAGTAAAACTATACTTGATACCTCTTCACTGATTTTTTAACGAGCACGCTAAAGGTATAAAAGGCACTCGGAATCTTTTTCATGTTTGAATCCAGAGCATGAAAAAGTGATAAAGTAAGCTCAAACTAGTTTTCATGTTTTAACCAGAGCACTTAAAATGAAAAGTAAGCTCAACACCATCTTACTGTTTTTAACGAGCTCAAAGATTAGCTGAAAGAATGCTCAAGGTATCTGCTTCATTTTTTAACGAGCTTGGAACAGAATAAGAACTATGCTCAAAACATGGTTTCATTTTTATGCAATCTTGAAACCAAAAGTTAAACTATGCTTAAGGAAACCTACTTCATTTTTTAACGTGCTTGAAATAGAAAATGAACTCTGCTCAAAAGTTTGTTTCATGGTTTAATGAGCTCGAAACTAAAATAAAGTATGCTCAAAATGGCTTCTATTGATGGGTGATTTCCCAACATGATGTCCAGTGGTTGGTACTTTCCCCCAGTATAACTGTCAAGTAACTTAACACCAATAAAGAGATAGGGTACATGCCCCCCAAGATTCATTGAGTCTTGACACAATGGAAGAATCCGTTTCATTTTTTAACGAGCTTGACAAGAAAAAGGAACTCTGCTAAAGGTCGGTTTTATTTTTTTAACGAGCTTGAAACCAAGAATAAACACTGCTCAAAGGGGACCTGTTTCATTTTTATACAATCTTGAAATAGAGAATAACTATGCTTATGGGGGTCTGTTTCATTTTTACACAATCTTGAAATAGAGAATAACTATGCTTGAGGACATCTGTTTCATTTTTTAATGAGCTTGACATGGAATGGGAACTATGCTCGCAAAGCTGTTTCATTTTTTAATGAGCTTGACACAGAAAAAGAACTATGCTCGCAAAGTTGTTTCATTTTTTAATGAGATTGACACAGAAAAAGAACTATGCTTGCAAATAGTTCTAAGCCAACATGATGTCCAGAGGTTGGTGGGTTGCCCCCTTACATAAGAAGCTAGCGACTTAACTCCAGTATGAAGTCCATAAGCTGGAGCCATGCCCCCCATTTTACCTATGATGGGAGGAAGCTAACTAGAAGGGGGAAGAGCCACAAGAACATGCAGGACGTTCAGGGAAGTCTGATAACTAGGAGTCACATGATAATTAGGTTTAATGAAGGAAATCTGATCAACGGTCACAATCTTCCCATCATGGGGAAAATACATCACTTGAAAGAGTGTAGACACTACGGATTTCATGGCGTAAACATAATCACGCCCAAGGAGAAGATTAAAATCTAAGGGACCTTGGACTACCATCACATCGATACAGACAGTTTTTCCTTCCAAAGTAATAGGCAACTGAGAAAGGATCCCTAAAGGCATTGTAGGTCTTCAATTAAAATCTAATATCTGATCAGTGGCTGGCACAAGCAGAGGAGAACCTATGACTTCCCAAGTAATAGAGGATAGAATGCTAACATAATCCCCTTCATCAGTGATAGTGCGGAGTATACTCTTAGTGGTAATTCACACAGATATCTGGAAAGGAACACTCGAAAGAAGACAAGATTCTATTAGGTTACTCCAGTCAAAGGAAAAACCTCACTACTTGGAGGGGGTTTTATCGAAAGAGACAAAATTTCCTCTTGTCGAAAACAATAAGAACGAAGCATAAAGACATCAATAGTTTGATCTCCATTCTCATTGGGGAGAGTAGGGGGAGATAAATACTAGATCACGGTGACAACCTCTATCGGAACATTCTCTGATAAAAGAACGAGATCGGGTAGAAATGACATCGACTTGACCACTTCACTCTCCGAAGGAAGAGTGGGATCAATTACAGATGAAACTGAATTGATCACTTGGTCAACTAGTGGGGAATCAGGGGATAACTTACTATCACTTGTTGGAATCACCTGTTGATGATCATTAATATTTTCCAACCAACTCGAAGCTTCATCCATGCTTGGACAAAGAAAAGTACAATGCATACCCTTGCATATCAAACAAGGATACAAGAGTTTACCTTTATGACCTTTCACCAATGGGTCACTGGTTGAGGGAGTATCAACAATATGATGATCAGAGGTTGATGACACAGACGGTTTGGACCTTTTATACCACTCTTCTTGTACACGGGAGAGACCGAGACATGCCTTAAGAAGGTGGTCCCCCTTGCAAAGCTTACAAGGGAACTTGGGTTTTCCGAGAGTTCTCTTAGAATGAGCACCCTCTTGAGCAAATGGTTGTTGCTTTTTTTCTTTCTTATCCTTCTTTTGCTTACCCTTCCCTTTCTTCTTCTTCTTATCCACCTAACTACTAACCATAGATCTTTGGTCAAGCAAAGAAGAAGAAATGGATGAAGACACTACCGATGGGGAAGGAGTGGGATTAGGTTTAGGTCGATCCTCTCTCGGAGGAGAGGTGACATTTAAGAAATTAGGTGTAGCAGGAATTACTGGATTAAACAACCAGACCAGTCATCCTATAGTTAACCCAAGAAGCTTTAGAGTGGCAATAAAGGGAGGACCAATACCTTCACTTGGAGGGAATACAAAAGGTACACCTTGGAAAGGGACCTCTTGATTGGTAGTCCAATATGGGGATGCCATCTCTAAACTCTCTAAAAACCCTCTAACTACCAAGCACAAGGAAGCACTACTCAAACTAAAAGAAACAAGCAAGCATGTGAAAGGAGTGTATTAGAGTCAGGAACCTCACAGGACATGCCAACAAGATAACTCAGATGGTTTGAGGATTCCTAAAGGGGTCTCCCGATATACGCTAGGTATGTGGGAGCTCAAATCCGTAGTGGTGTTGTCTAATGCACAACCATTCACAAGGGGCCTTTCGATATACAATTGAGTACGTGAATTACCTTTCTATATACCTCAAGGGTACATGAAAGGCCGTTGAATATATCAACGGTATGTGGAATAACCGTGCGAGTCTCGGGTTGTAGTACAGACAAATTAACAACAGCTGCCATGCTTACCAACATTGAAACACATCTCTAACCTAACACTCAAATTGCTAAAATTTTTAACCTAGTACTACCGTTAATTTTATCTTGTGTTTTTAGGTGGAACCATGGAGTGAAAACTTGAAGTTAAAGAAGATGCACACTAATCTACATGATAATGCAAGTTTTCCTCTTCAATGAAGTTCTACCTAAGAGAGGGAGGGAGATTTTACTTTTCTTCCCCAAAATGCACACCCAAATGCAAATGCAATTCTATCTTTTCAAATGAAAAAGTAAAATATCAATGCACCCCAAAAAATCTCTCAAGCAATTAAAAAAGAGATCTAGAGAACATCTAATGTAAATAAGCCAGAAATGTTTCCTATCTTTTCATGCTTGAAAAAGATGCATAAAAACTTGATGGAAAGATGATTTCACTAACATTTCCAAACAAATCTAACTCTAATGCACGCAAATCTAAAAACAGATATTTCTTCTTAATGACAGTAATATCTAGAATTTCAAACAATCATGCATAAACAAGAAGAAAACCGTTTAACCCACTTGCGAATAAAGAAAAAGAGAGAGAAAACTAAAACTTCTCTTTGGAACAGAAAAGGAAACGAAGAACCAATCTCTCCTACCAAGCACCAAAAAACTCAGCATGCAAAAGGAAACAAAAAGAATCCCAAGCAAAGAAAGACTCAAAACAACATGGATCACTCACGCATTCCAAGTCCAAAAAAAACCATAATCTACACATGAAAATGAAATGTATATTTTCGGATTCCAATGAATAATATCTACATAAAATAGGAAGAGTTTTCAACCAAAGAAAAGAATGCAAAATCCAATGCAAGAAACATAAACTCTTCTTTGAATGCAAAGGGAATATTATGATCAAAGTGACTGCATAATATACAATTCCTGGCCTCTCTCGGCCATGAGGGAGAATTTTATTTTAAATACACTTCATTTTCATCAAAAGGTAAGCCAAAAAACACACAAAAAATAAAAAATAGGCAGTTTAAAGGCCTACCTCGACGCGTTGACATGGACTGCACCAGAGCGTTCCAGGGTGCTGCGGCGCTCCTAGCATCTTGCAGAAAGGTGTCATTGATGCTTTGTCAACCATGCAGAAATGGGCCGTCGGCGCTGCTACCAAAAGGAGCGAAGGCATCGAGGGACTGATCGATGCTCTATTAGTCAAGGTAAAAAGCGTCGTCCAACAGTATACTGAAAAATCTAAAAGCCTGCAGGAGAACCAGAAAGGCTGAGCAGACTTAAAGGAGGGTAAAAATCACCCAGAACATAGGCAAAATATCAAAAGCATAAGACAGATGACTTACCTTACAGCTGAAACAATTGAAACAAGAGATAAAAACCTTCATAGGTGGGATGGTTACCGACGTTTGTAGATCTGACCGGATCTGCACCAGATCGGACTGGATCTTTCCCAGATCTGACTGGATTAGGCTAGATCCCTAGCAGAGTCGCAAATTTTGTTATCAAGAATTCTCAACCAGTGCTGACACTGCTTGTTCCTCTATAATGCAAAACACAAATACAGAACAAAAAGACACAGCAACATATCCTTCCCTTGAATAGTCAAATTAATGAACATAACACATCATATACCTCAACCATAGATCTTTTTATCTTCTCTCCGGAATGTCCTTGAGATGATTCAATACTTGCATGATGGATCACAATACAAACGAAAATATGAGAGCATCATGATAATCAACTAGCCATATTGGTGATCAAGGAGTCCAATAATATTTAATCACAAACGCAATAATCAAATATAGGAAAGGGAAATGTCTTTGTATTAATATATGGATGAGAAGAAGTACAACCAAAATCCTTGATGTTGACAGCTTCTATCTCAACAAGAATGTCTATAAAATCCTATGAATACCTCTCTAGCTACAAGCTACCTCTACTTTGCCTCTATTCATACTTCAAACTAGCAGCATAAGGATGCTTTTTCTGGCCTCCCCCACTCTCTTCATGGAGACTCCATTTATAGGCGAGGAACCCATAGGATGACTTGAAAAAAGGATAGAATGAGATCCCTATAGCTGAGGGAGGAGAATTCCACCTCTCCCAGACATGCAGGAACTAATTCCATGAAGGATTCCATATAGAATCTTCTAGAAGCTTCTTTTTTCCCCCTTCAACTGACCATCGACGCTTTTTTCTAAACTGGATAGAGCGTTGATCTGGGGTTTTTTCCACTACAAAGGGACAACGGTGCTTTTTTCTCAACTGATGGAGGCGCTGACGACGCTCTATGGGAAATGAAAAAGAGCACTGTCCCTTCTAGGTTAGGGAAAAAATAGCCAAGGTGATCAAGATCAGGATTTTTTGGAGGTTGAGAGGAAACAAGAAATTCATCTAAAGGGTGAATAGGCAATGTGATATTTTCATGTGCAATAGAAATATAAAGAAGGTATTGGGATGTACCTACGCGATGTCTTGCTCAAATATTGATCAAGACCTGGATGAGGACTAGGCCTACACCCTACATGAAAAAGGGATGGATCTATAAAAACTTCTGATGGCATATAGTACCATTCGATGATCGACTAGATGATGAATATGGCATTAGCTATGATGATGACTCTATGATGATGAATGGACCTGATGTGTTGATGACTGTGGAGAGAGAGCGAATACCTTCCTAGTTAAGAGGGAGTGTAGATGCATTTGTAACTTTGAAATATATTCTAATGTATATTATCATTGTATGTTGTTGTACCCCCATTAGATATGTGTTTGCCTCTTTTCGAGATCCCATTATTTTGTATGGACCTTAAGGTACAAACTCCATTGTAAGTCAGGACAATAGTCCCCAGTATAACATCATGCCACTAGTACATGTAAAATTTATTCCCACGCCAAATCATTTCTATAACAACACTTTTTTGTCACTATAGCGACGAATCAAAGCCCAATTTTTTTTCGTACAAATATCGTTGCATTAGCCACACTTCGAATATTCCGTCGGTATAATGAAAAAACACCGATGACACATGGTGATTGTGGTGTTTTCTTCAAAAACCAATAGGAATCGATAGAGGACATTGATGTGCCACAATAGAAATGGCACGGAGTCTCTATAGTGACGGTTTATTGCGGCTAATTCATTTTGCGTCGCTTGAGTGATGTTTTGTCGTCACTATAGATACGGCTTATTGTGGCAAAATCTAGTGACTAAATCATATTGTGTCGCTTGAGCGATGTTTTTCCTACTCTATATCGACAAAATATGGTGGGAAAATCAAGCGATTATTTCATATTGCGTCGCAGGAGCAACGTATAGTCGTCAGTATAGAGACGTACATTGGTCACAATAGAGACGTAAGTATATTGCAACCAATAAACTCCCAAGTCCTTTTCTGTTGATATAGAGACGGTCTATCTTCGTTATAGAGACAACAACTTGTCACTATAGAAATGATATTTTTCCGCAACTTAGAAGTGACTAAGCACTGATGTGTCACTATAGAAATGTCGTTGTGTCGCTATAACATCAGAAGTACGTCACTATAGCGACGTTTTCTCTGTATTTAAATATATATATATATATATATAATTCACAAAAAATATTGTATTTCAAATTTAGGCATACCTACATTCTGGAAACTCTTTTTTATCTCAAAAAGGGTTATTGATAGATGAAGAGGATTTTACAAGGTTGAAGAATCTAAACATTGGTATCGTTACATCAGGAAGAAAGGAAAAGTCAAATTCAAATTATATAAGTAAAATTTTGAATAATATCTCTAGTGTTTGAATTCTTTGCCATCATATTTTATAGTATTCTTCTATCTATGAATATTTACAAGAGTCACGAGTAGGGTTCTATTAATATTTTACAACACTATGTCACCTTGAGAATCATGGAAGCTTTTTTTCTTAGAATTTTTTCTCCAAGATTAATCTCTTTCAAAAGTTGTATCTACACCTTCTACATATGAGTTCAAGAACATTAATAAGGAAAACAAAAAATCCTCTAGTAAGAATAAACTTACTTACAACCACTATCATAAGAATGGGCACGCCTTCAAATTGTATAGCTTACTTTCAAAATTTTGAAGATTTTCCAAAACAAGCAAGTTACAATACGGGGATTCTTGAATATGATACCCAATGTGAATCTTCTCACAATCAACATTTGGTTGTGCACCATGCATATTGGTTCTCCTCTTCATCACAAGAATGGATTGTTGATTTTGGAGCTACCAAACATATGATTAGGCATTAAAAAAAAATCAACACCCCTTCTCTAATTATCGAAGGGAGCACATTGGAGAGAAAGTGGTCATTGATGATAACTCAAATTTATCAGTTTTAGGATGCAATGATGTCACCATTGACTCCACCAAGTTTGGACCAAGAGTTGGACCAAATCTTTTTTTATTACACAGCATGAACAAAACAATGGAATGCCAAATAAATGGGTTGTAGAGGACATGAATGCTGGTTTTTAAGTGGTTTCCTCAGTGTATTGTGATGGATGCAATCATATCTACACATTAGGGAAGGTTCTTTCCTCAAATATTAAAGGGTTTGTTGACATGGTATCCAATGACAATGACAATATCATGTTATGGTATCAACATTTTGACCACAAAATTTGGGCCCTTGTAACATTTAACTCATTTTCACATCAATGATGATCTTCAATAGATTGAACCAACTAGTGGTGTCTATGAAGAGTATGTTGGGACAAGACCATCGATATTTAGTTTCTAAGGACAACTTGAGGCAATCTTCTTAGCATATTGAGTTGGTTCATAGATATATTTATGGACCTACAACCACTTATTGTCTTGGGGGGATAAAGTGGTATGTCACCTTCATTTATGGTTTTTCACATTTCCTTCAATATATACCATTCAATCTAGGTTGTGGTAAATTCAAATAATTTATCATTAGTAAAAAATTAAAGAAAGAAAAGTATTAAGTGTATTGGTGACAATGGAGAAGAATCTACTGACAATAATTTCAAAAAAATATCATTTCTCATGGCATCTCTTGGTCGCTCCATGTTCCCTACACTCCATAATAGAATGGAGTCATTAAACAGAAGAACAGAACCATTATGAAGATGGCTCAATGCATGCTTCACTCTTAGCAAATAGAATTTAAATTATGGGGGGAAATCATTCTCTTTGTAACCCACATCATCATCAGACACTTACTTGTTTTATGCAACATATGACTGTATGATATTAGTTATGGAAATAATTTTCTCATTTCACATTTCAAAATTTAGTGAATGGACCCATATTCCTATTGAAGAGAAAAACAAATTGGAACCTGCAAATCATTGCCATGCCCTAGGGAGATAGAACAAAATTTCCAAGAAATATATCATCAATATGATTTAACATAGATATGTATCTTTGATGAAGTTTCTTCTCATGGTCCTCCAGGATATTCCCACACCTACTTACATAGTATTATCTTACAGAAGATTCCCAACATGTTTCAATGGATCTTTCTCCTTCACATTGGTCCTCTAAGCCTTATAATTGTTTGGAACTAATTAAAAGAAGCTAAGTTCTTTTTTTTAGTTGTAGTTTTCTTTGACAACCCAATTTTGGTGTACTAAGTGCCCAAATCAGTTTCAAACTCAACTTTCTATGCCAAATACATCATACCAAAGTCAATGTCAAAGCCAAAATTATAATAATACAGTGAAAGAATCAACTAAGTTAGATATCATTCAATACTCTCTCATAATTGTAGCAGCACCTTGGAAACAAATTCTGGCCAACCAAAATGTCATGTTTTAAAAAGAGATGAGGCTAGGTGCAAGTCCTGGGCAACTTTAGCAGAATAGATATTCAAACTTTGTTCCTAAGCAAAAGAAAATCTGTGATATATGATGCAGCATTGACCTTGTGCCATGTTTATCGAAGAAAAAAAACTTCAAAAATTAAATCCAAATAAAAATTATGAATGGAAGGCTGGTTCACTGTGGGGTAGGGTAGGTGCAAGTCCTGGGTGATTCTAGTATTAACTAGAAGTTTTTTTTAAATAAAAAGGCATCCAAAATAGAGAAAACCCATACCTATAAATACTATGAAATATGGATTCTCATATTGGATCATCCTAGTGAGAAATGTAGTAGTGTTGAGATATGAACAAGATGGGAACTCAAAAGATAAAACATCTTTGCATCTTGTGTCTTCTCCATTTGCATAATGCATATCAACAACCTACACCCATTTGAAAACAAGTTGAATAAATTAAGTGCTTCAATCAAATGCCGAAGAAATAAAAAATGCGAAGGGTTGAATATGATTTAGGTTTTCATAAGACAGAAATGGCTACCGACCATTTAAATCAAAGGCGTAATTGAAAATGAAGTGGCTAATCGGAAATCATGCAGGTTCTTATAAAAAATATTATTTCTTGCAAAAACAATATGATCATTAATTAAAAATAATTTCATGTATGTGGATTTGAATTACATGAAAACAAATGGAATTCATTAAATAATACCTGCAATCTTTGGTATCTTGATTGGAACACGTTCCTTGTCCTCCAAGAATGTAACGAGCACTGATCCTTTGCTAACCACACGTACTTCTCCAAGATAGAAAATTTCACATTCAATGCTGCTCTCCTCTCTAACATCCTGTGAAGTAGCATTGGGTGAAGGGCCCTGCTGATCTCCGACATCCGGTGAGGTCGTAGCATCTAAAGGGAATTGATTTTCAAAAGAGTCAAATAGCCTTTTTGGTACGGTATATTGACATCGTTTTGAACCACCGCTACTACCAATACCGAAATCTACATACTGTACTTGATGCACATGTGTTGTCTCCAAAAATTCCTACAAAAAACAAAACTTTAATTGATTAGATCATATAAAAAATAGAGAACTAAAATAATATCAATGAATATATGTCTCATAGTTCGTAAAATATTTCATAGATGCCACTTACCCCATACTGTACTATTGTTTTCCTCAAGTCACAAATTCTTGCTTTGATGTCTTCAGTCATGGGTCTGATTTTTATCAGTGTAAGAATTTCTTGATTGGACTTTTTCAAAGCCTTCTTCATAGTTCCCATTGGGTCAGTTGAATAAAATATATCTTCCTTAATGACCAACTCATCATCATGATGTGGTGTGCTCTACAAACATCAATCAATACAAGCAGTTAATTTATTTTTATCAGTACAAAAATTCACATGAAAAAAATAACATGCATTTAATAATAAAATTTTTACTTTAATCGTGTTTAGGTACTATTAGGATACTATAATTCCCGCAAGGGGCTTGGGATATCCCTACAAGGGGATTGAAAGTGAAAAACTCTTGTGTTCAGTGTGTTGATGTGTTGATCTTATTTACTACACTTGTATTTTGTTATCAGATAGTCTACACTAGGAACCCCATCCCCTTGTACCTATTCGAGTATCGGTACAACCGCATGGTTTAACTGCCGCACCTCTGGTAATTTCCTGGTGATAGGGCCTTGTGTTGGGTTTCAAATTTTCATTAGCATATGTAGGTTTTGGTGTAACAAAAAACCTTACATGGTTTTAGACCAGAGGTATCAGGTTCAATTACATCGAGCTACCTTGGAGGGGGGTGTTGGAGTATCGTTACAACCGCATGGTAAAACCACCGCACCTCTAGGAATTTCCTAGTGATAGGGACTTGTGTTGGGTTTCAAATGTTCATCAACATCTGCAGGTTTGGTGTAATGACAAATATTAAATGGTATCAGAGCCTCCTTAGGAAAGCTTCAAGTGCGTCTACTCTCCATTGTACACTAGAAGTAGCCAGGTTTCCACAGAAGTTCCGCAAAGATTGTCTTGCTAACTATGGATTCATTCAGAGTGGCGGTGTGGGCATGACAGACCCTGAAAAAGTGTATATGTCGAGAGGGAAGTCTTGATTCTGACATAGTGCAAATTATTTTTGGTTTCGCAATGATATTTTGCAGGTACAACTTCATATGGATTCGATATTATCAGTTTCTCTTCTTACCCCATCCACAAGATATTCAAAATGGAAATTGAAGATGATTTCATCTCTAAAGGGACAAGATCTCTATGAGGTAAATATTGGGATTGGTAAATATTCTTACGAAGATGAGAATGAATGGCTAAATGACAGTGATAGATATTTTGGAACAATATGTACAATCCTTTCTCCAAGCTTGCGCTACCTTATTGATTCTGATGAATACCCAAAGGATCTTTGGATAGAACTGGATAGAACCTTTGGCAAGCACAATGAGGATCATTATAGAAATTTGGAGAACGCACCTAACAACAAAATATTTATTTATTCAAAATTATAGGCCTATAATCTCTCTGATGAAGTTGTTCAAGATGAAGAAGAAGCAGAATCTTCCACACAGTCAATTCGAATTGAAGAAAGTTTCTTTGGAGTGACTCCTTCTCCTACTGCTCCAGAAGTTTATGAGATCTCTGATATCTCATCTTATCGGATGGATGATCCGTAAGAATACATTCAAATATCTATTATTGAATAAAAATTCTCCTTCCATTCTACGCAAACATTCTCCAGTGATTCTTCTATTTTAAATTTTGTGCATAGTTTACCAGTGATCGCTTCATAAAATAAAGAGGAATTTGATATTTCTCTCTCTAATGTTGTTGATGGTGTGTATAAACATAATAATTTGTATTTTTTGGAAATAATATCATATTGTAGGAGTGATCCATTCACTCTCATTTATCTAGAGCTTCCAACAAATTCCTACATGATTGCATGCACCAATACTCAGAGTTTTGAAGAAGGAGAAAGTTGTGCGTCTACCATCTCGGTGGAGCACTTGGATTTGTTACAAAATATTGGATCTGATATGAAATTATTTGGATTTTATATAATCTTATTTGGTTCAATTTTTAAGTTTCAAGAGCCTCCAGACATGCTTGCAGCTGTTCTCATCAATTTTAGTGTGAAAAATCAAGTACCGAATTCTCCTTCGAAATTGTCGCTGGTGATTTGATGTTAGTATTATTTTACGAGTTTAATAATATTATATTTTATGGATATTTGTATATGTTGGAAATAATATCATATTTGAGGATTGATCCATTCACTCCCATTGATCTTGAGCTTCTAGGAAATTCCTACATGATTGAATGCACCAATACTCAGAGTTTTGAAGAAGGAGAAAACTGTGCATCTACCATATCGATGGAGCACACTCTTGGATCTGATATGAACTTATTTGGATATGATATGATATTATTTGGCCTGAATTTTAAGTTCCAAGAGCTTCAAACCATGCTTGTAGCTGTTCTTGTCAATTTTGGTGTGAAAAATCAAGTACCACAAGTCTCTTTCAAACTTGTTGTTGGGGATTTGATGTTAGTTTCCTCTTATGAGTTTGTTGATATTATATTTTGTGAATAATTGGTTATTTATAAAGCTATATCAGATTATGGAGCTCAAGAATTTGATATCCACAGTCCCGGGGCTTCTCTACCTTTATATTTGATCATATGCTCATCTCCTCACGAAACTAGTAAAGATGGAGACATTCTGCATTCGCCTGGACACGTACTCCTAACACTTGGAGCTGATTATACCTCACATGGTTCAATGTTCAAGGCTGAAATATATCAGTTGTTTGAGAGTTCCTCACATGGTTCAAATTCTCAAGCCCTTTTGCTCTCTCATCAGTTGATTTTAGTTGCTCTAGATACTACATCTTCTGTTGCATAGTGCTACAAATTGCAGCAAATTTTTCACAAAGTTTTTATTCAAAACTTGTATTTTCTTGTCCCTGCTTATTTGGGAGGGGGGGGGGGGGGTTCCCAAAAGGTTTTCCCCTATTTCCTTAGTTTATTAAGCAACATTTGTAACTCTTTTATATTTGTATATGGGTGACTTTTGGTCTTATTTCCAGGGCCTGCAGTTGTCTAAGTTAGGATTATGGGGGGTGTTAGGATTTGTAATCCTCCCTTGTCCGAACAAGTCTATTAGATTATATTTTCCTAACTTAGGATTCATTTATTTATTATTGGGTCCACTTGGCCTAATGGGACCACATGTACCAGTCACTGGAGTGTGGGAAACACATATAGAGACTAACTGCAACTGATTGCACATTCATGCATAAGTCTAGGTTCCTCCTAAACCAATCCCTATAATTTAGGAGCCACTGGGAGTGCCGGAACAAACCTCATTCAGTTGTTGGTAGTTGGTGACTAATCAAACTTTGTTATGCTTCAGTTACATTCAGTTAGATGTCCTTCAGTTCAGTTAGCACCAGTATTGCATGGCTGCATGTGGGCAGGCACCTATTCTCACCTACTTCTCACCTACCACATCAGTTAGACTAGTTTAACTGATTATAACTGATTGACAGACTGAATTAGACAACTGAAGCTTATCAAGTTAATTTCGATAGTGATTTAGACACTTCTAGTTATCCATGCAGCCAGCTTGAGTTGTTGGATTTGAGTCCTATCCACATGATTAGAATTCCATTATTTGTAATATTGTTGTATACTGTTGGGATTAATGAAGTTTATACTCTATTTATACTGAACGATTCTTGTATGTTTCCTGTGAGATTTGTTCTATTCAGTGGGTATTGTTTATTCCTTTTACACTGCATAATAATTAAAATCTAATGGCACTCATTTCCTAAATATCAATGGCACATTAATTCTAATATATAGTGCCTAGCAACAAGGATATGTTCACACCTTTACAATTATTCATGTCTAGAAAAGTTGAGGAAAGAGGCAAAACCACATGGTGAAAATCCTCCATCAAAGAAAGGACAAGGCATAAAATTTGAAAAGAATGTCTTCACTGTGTATTTATATTCATTTTAATGACCTGGATGAATTTCTTCTGGTGAAATACTTGATGACGAATCCTGTAGACTCCATGATCATGCTCTAGAGTGTAGAATCAACAAGAAAGAAGGGGAGAGACTCCTTGTATCTAATCATATGATGAAGTAGGAGAATTATTTGAATGCTTATTGTTGCTAAAAAACTATGATATGCAAACACAATCTGAAAAGGAAAAGAGATATGTGCATACTCCTTCCCAAAGAGTACAAAAATTAAGACAATCAATTACATAATCGGTTCCTTGTATAGTTGAAAAATGGTTATGTGAATCACATATCTTTTGTTCCAATATGATGTATCATATTCTCATATATTATATGACGTTGAAATTACTATAATATATAATAAATATCATCATATGGAACAACAAATACCAAAGGTTCAGTGTCTCCATGAGGATTAGGGCTAGAGTAAGAAAATAGTGAGCAACTGGGGAAAACTTATGGATGGACTTGAGATATGAACCATAAGTGTTTAGAATATATCCAAAAAACGTATAAGATAATTCTAATGATGAATAATATCATATATAAAAATTAGTGAAAATAGACAATACTTTAAACCATTTTATATAAGTAACACTGCATAGGAAACCAATGAAGAATCAATTAGTGAACTTGGGGTTTGTATAGTCTTAGGAGCATTCAGTTGTATGGTAGATGGTATGGATGGTGGTATGGATGGTGTCATGACATGGATATCATCCTACAAATATGCTTCTAAATCATAATTATAACCATTTGAATAGAGTGAGGAAGATTTGCTTAAAGACAAATCAGGATGTAGTGAAAAATTACAAGTATTGGTAGATGAATCTAGGAGATTGATAGGTAGATTATCAAAGAAAGAAACTGATATTTATGATTCTAATATACCATAAAATGAATCTATATCATATATGTGATGAAAGGATTTAACTAGGGCACTAAAGGAATATTTTATATCACCTTGGAACTGCGCACTATGATAGTCACTCCGAGGATTCAACAGGCTTCTCTAACTCATCTGGAACTTCTTTGTTGTGATTCTCAAGAAGATGAGACATGATGTCCATATTCTTCTTGAAAAAAATGTTCTCAATATGAAATCCCTTTCTTAAATAAGAAAACTTGGATGTACTTCTTTTCTTCTTGACTTTGTTCATTGAACCTTCATTAGTAGGATTCAAACTTTCATCTTTAATGTTTGACTTTGGATTCTTCTCTTTCACATTTTGTTTCTCTTTGGATTTGGTATTCTTACTGCCTTGAACTATGAGAGAATGATCCTTTTCCTTGGACTATCTAATAGCACCCATATGGATGAATTTATCTGGATCCTTTGTCAGTGAATCAAAGAATGTACTCAAAGGCATTTTCCAATTCAAAATAGCAAGCCTAGTAGCATGAAAAGTAGACACAAAACTAAGTATTCATGACACACTTTTGATAGAATGGAAAGGATCAACTGATCTTCATTGTTTTAAATCCCACGCTTCTTGAGAAATAGAACAAGTGACTTGAATTTCGTGAAGAACCCTTCTATGGAATCGAAATTGGTTGGTCTCAATGAGGATAACTCATTATCCAACTAATGTGCTCTTAACTCATCTTGAACTCCAAAGAGAGACTCAATTTTGGTCCATACTTGGTTTGGAGTGGTCAACCCATTTAGATGAAAGAGTAGATCAGGATAAATAGATATTCAAAGAAATCCATAGGCTTCATCCAACCTATTATGCAAGTTAGCTTTCTCAACAACAAAATTTGGTTCATTTTCTAAAGCCATAGAAACTATATAGAGTCCTTTAGTGTGCAACATAATTCCAATATTGGGATTCCATTCATTATAGTTGAAGGGAGTTAGGATCGTATCTGAAGAAGAATCCATACTGAGATGCTGATGCACTTAAGGAGATACTCTCTGCAACCTGCAAAAATAAAACTATGAGAAAATCTTGTAAGCTTAATGCAAGCACTTCTTCAGAGAGAAATAGGATACTGGATGTGCTATGATAGAGAGAAAATATAGCTCCTTAACTATGTTGAAATTGAACAACCTTGTGCTATGATACCATGTAGAAATAGAGCCTTAATGCAAATAAGAAGAACAGGAAGTAGATCTTGCTACATGATACTTCTCACAAGCATGCACAAGTAAAATAGAGAGAAGATAGAGAGACTGAATCACATGAAGAAGAAATGAATATTGGAGTGTATCCTTCCATTGATTAATGATAAATAAGAGTATACATAAATAGTAAATCCATGATAGGTAAATTCGAGTTGCATAGGAGACAACTCATCTATACTAGAAAGCATACTTACTAAATATGATAAACCCACATAGGTGGCTAAAGCACTTTTCTAATCAGTCTAGGAACTCACTAATTAGATAAATCATGAGTGAGTTATCATTAGTGATGGAAAAAATGCTAATCTCGGAATATGGAGAGAAAATGATGGAGGATGGTCGACAACAAAAGATAGTAGATTCCTAGTTGACTAGCTTTAGCTTATCCATTGAAAAGTTGGAATAAAGCCGTATAAAGACAGAATCTGCAGGAAGGCGTAGTTACTAATTCTAGAAATCAATAAAGTTTGTAGGATCTAACCAAAATCAATATAAAGCCGCTCCTAGGGTATATATGGCAAGTGTTGACCAAATGGTGCAAGTGGATGCCAACTATCTAGGATAGTGGGTAGGAAATTAATAAGAAATGATTAAATATTGTATCGTAAGTATGAAGTGGGTTTATGATATCCCAACATACTTCTCTCATTTTATAATGAACATAACAACAAAAAATATTTATAATAAATCTATGATTTTCCATGCCATTTAAAATTTTCAGAAAACAATGTATGTAGTGGAAACAATATAAGAGTGGTCTAGATATGGATTTGAAAGAATGTGTACGAATTATGAATCCCATCTTGTTATGGTATGTTTTTTTATTTACATAAACAGGAGTATGATTTATTTTTTCATTATTCCCATTGATGAATATATTCTTAATAAAAATTCATTTTTATGTGTGTAGATAGAACATGAAGAGGAACAAACGAGTGTAATCAACAACACTTTCAATCAAATATTCCAAGTACAATAGAATCTACAAATGATGAATAAAATAGGTGTCATGCAAGCAACTCGAGCATTGACAACAATTCAAGTGAAGAATGACGATATATATATATACAATGGCGACATCTGAAAAGATCTGACTCATGAACTCCACAGGTTTTTCTATCCCATCCTGATTCTACTGTAACAAAATGGCAGAGATGGACTCTTCAGTTGTACTAGTGTAAATAACAAAATATTTAGTGAAATTATGTGTAGCTAATGCAGGGACTGATGAGATAGAGTCTTTCATTTGCTGGAAGGCCTCAGCAACGGTTGCATCCCAACAGAAACTTTTGTCACTTTTCAGGATGTGGTGTATGGGTTTGACTATCTTTGCGAATTTAGATACAAACCTTCATACGGAGTTCATTTTTCCCATAAAGGTATGGATATCCTTTTTTTACTTAGGGGGGTACATGTTTTAAATGGCCTTGACTCTTTCAGGATCGATGCTAATTTCAGAACTTGAGACAATGTGTCCTAATCATTACCCATATTCAACTCCGAAGATAGATTTTACAGGATTTAAGGACATATCTGCGACACCAAATGAGTACTCCCCTTAAATGGTCAAGGTGATCAGCCCTTGGAAAAGACTATCAAATCCTCTAAACAAACCAGAATAATAAGGCCAATCAGCCCATCGAAATCTATGCCCATATCTCTCTGGAATGTAGCTCTTGCATTAATTAGCTGAAAAGGCATGTGATTGAAGGCATAGGTACCCCACTTAGTGGTAAATGTCATCTTATGTTTATCAGTTTTACTTACAGAAACCTTATTATAAACAGAGATCTTATCAAGGACTGACATCATTTGTGAAACAGAGGCTTGCTACAGGAGCAACTCCATGTTTAGAAGGGTATAGTTTTCCTTAATTATAGATTTATTGAGGGCTCTAAAGTCTACACATAAACAGATCTGGGAATTATTTTTAATCACGAGAACTCAGTTAGCCACCCATTGTGAATATCTAATGGGAAAAGGAATATGGGAGGATAACAATTTTTCCAACTCAGTCATGATGGTTGCTTCCAAGGAAAGGTTAAGAGGCCTTTGATTTTGTTTGATAGGTTTAATTTAACTATTCAGGGGGTGGCATGGATCACAATGGTCAGATCAAATCCCTTCAAGTATTTACAGGACCACCCAAATACATCAGAAAATTCTAGAAAAATATAAATAAAATTTATTTGTTGCTAAATAGAGCAGTGCTTAAGAATTTTAGGCTCACTGTCTGTTCCAATGTTGACCTGCTCAAATTCTTCTATAGTTTTGGAAACCTTCCTTTTTGTATTTGCAGTCCTAAAAGCATCACTGGGTGAGAAGGATTCCTATAAAGGATCTAGCCCCTTAAGATATCTATTTTTCTCAAGGTTACTGACCTTGGATGGTTCTTGAACCTCATTCATAAGAAACACAAGGATCATATCGTCATCCTGAAAAATATGTTCCATGACTCATCATTGTCAGATAGGTAAGGTCTGTACAGAGTAACTAGAAAAGAATCTGGTTTATTGTCCATCTCATATATATCCGGTCTAGCAGCATATGTATCCAAGATATTTGCGATCATATTAATGTTCTGGCCGATATGTGTAATGCTTGAATTGGAAAACTTCGAGATTACCTCAGAGGCCATGGCGATATACCGTATCATGAGTTTATTTGAAGGTTTATATACGACTCTATTAACCATATTTACAATCAGTTCTGAATCCCTAAAGACTTTCAAGTTTAGATAGCCAAGTTTGAGTGCATTTGTTAATCCCAGAGAAATAAGGCTTCGAATTCCGCGGTGTTATTGGTACATGCAAAGTTGAGCAGGAAGGCCAAAATGTGCTTCTTAGCAAGGTTGTTTTGTAATAGAATACCGACACCATTTCCCTGTTTGGAGGTTTCCCCATCAAAGAACATTTTCCATGTTTCCAAAGAGTCGTGGGAGGAGTTTACATCTTTTGTTTCTGCAACCTGTTCTTCAACAAAAGATATTCCTAAATCATCCTCGATATAATTGACCGAAGGGTGAGGAAGGTTAAAAATATATGGCACTATTATTTCTTCTTGTTAAACTTTGATGTTTTGGGGATCCTTGGGAATAATGATATGTGTGCCATCCATGGAGTAGTATCCACCGGTTGGATATTGCCAATCTCTTCCCAATATGGTAGACTAGTATTTGGCTCCCATATCAAGGACCTTTATGTTGCAAGTGGTTCTAATCTCAGGGTGCAAATACATAAATAAGGTGACATATTTAACCTCCCCTTTGGCCCTTTGGCTATTTCTACTTGTTAAAGGGCAGCAGATTCCTAAGATTTTCATTGGTACATCATAGGCCCAACTCCTCCATAATTGTCTTAAACATAACATTGGGTCCAGACCCCCAAAAAATTAGGAAGTAATGAGCAATTTTATCCATGATATTAATGGAAACATAGAAGGGAGGTTTCTTAGGCTATTGATAAGTGGACACAGTCCCAACAAATTACTTAGGAACATGCTCAGGTTCTTCATCAATTTAAGCAATAGTTACCATGGAAGATTATGTTTTCAGCTTTGTTTTCTTTTCAAACAATTTTCTGATATATTGTATTTGTTCAGGAATTTTTGCCTAGTCTAGGAGAGTGGCAAGTGACTTTGTTCTACCCAGCTCCTCAACAATGTTATGCTTATTGGGAGTAGGAGAGACAATCATTGTAAGATGAACCTTGTGTCTAGGATCCAGGTTTGTCACCGCCTTACTTGACTTATCTAGATTAGGTTCTTTAGAATTTGAGGTAGAGTTCAAGCTATTCTTGCTAACATTGCCATTTGGTGGTATCTTATTATAGTTATGAGCTCAGGTATTGACAAAAAGGACATCTTCTTCAACCAACCAAATAAAGGGTTTTAACAAAGGGATTACTTACTGCAGACACTTGCTTCTTCCCAAAGATTCTCCTCTTGCTGCTAGGTTTCCTCGTTTCACAAGTATTATCGTCATGGTGATCATCACAAAAGTTATAACATGGTCGGTTTTGGAGGAAAATCATGGGGGTTGTTGAGGTCAAAGAAGGATGGGAAGTGGAAGAAAGGGGGAAGTTAATTGTCAATGGAGAGACATTCCTTTCAAAGGACATCATTTGATTGTTCATGTCCCGAATAAGTTGTAGGACATCAATCATCTTGGGGCTCTTATTTGTATCAGCTATGGGGAGACATGGTCTTATAATTTAATCCTCATACTCCAGGAAAGTTTGAAGGGCAATGGAAATGTTATCAAACTCTTTCTCTTCAAGTATTTTTTTATACGTGGGTGGTACGGTGTTGTAATAGTGGATTAGAGCAGCTTGACTATGAGGCCTAATGACCTCAGGAATCTTATTGTACAACTTGGTAAAACTTATGTTAAATTTTTTATGGTTTCACTAGGTTGGAACACCATGTTGTTACTCCCTAAGCCAATCAACAGGACTTTGTTTTTGGTTTTATGTGGATATGAACCAATAACAAAGTTCAGCCTAGTTAGAGAATGATTTAGGTGGCAGTTCAAAGAAATCAATTGTTTCCTTTCCCTCTAGAGTATTGACAAAAAGTCTCATGCATACATAATTTTATTTATCCCATATATTGTGGCATGCATTTAACAAGGTATTCATGTGTTCCTCACCGGTGCAAGCTCCATTTTCTGTGAACTTGGGTAAAGAAACCTTTCAATTTGGGGAGAGGAGCAATGATAGGGGATAAGTTCAATGGGGATGGAACATGCCAAGGAGTAATGTTTAGGTCCTCAGAAAATAGAAAGATACCAAATTTGTTCCTGGTCATTGGGATCATCCCAAGGAGTGTATCCTTTGTACATGGTTCCCAAAAGAGGTTCAACCATAGTGATCGAGAGTGTGGGAATGTTGAATACAGGTATGTGTTGGATGAGTTGAGTTTTAGAGACTGAAAATGATCTTTCTATTTTTGGATTTAAATCTTGGATCTTCTTCTGCCGTTTCCTTACTTTGGATAAGGAATCAAACTCAGGGGATTTCCCTCTAAGTCTTCAGGGATTGATGAGGAGTTTCTACTAGATGAGGAGAAGAAGACCTAGGATTATGGAGAGTTGAGACATTTATGACCCATAAGATGAATTGGATTTACCCCTAGCTAGTCTCTCTCTTTCTTGTGCATCAACAATGTTGTTATACCCAAAAAATGTCCTAATTCTCCAATCCCTTGAAGTCCTTGGCAAAACCCTCTTTTGGGGTGTTATTGCTCACTCTTAGGTTATTTGACGCAGCTTACTGGTTAGCATAGGGCATTAGACATACCTGACGCCTATTTTCCACTGACATAAGGCATCAGTGGCTCCTGTCACATGACCACAAAGAGCGTCGACACACTTAGCATATTCACAAGGAGCGTCAATAGTCCAAAAAGGGGAAAAAAGATTCAAGATGCTTCTAGGTGAAAGTTCTCATGGAGGATGATCCTAAGTACTTGGCAGAGCTGGAAATCGACCTCCTAACCCGTAGGGATTATTCCCTACCTTCCTCCCAAAAGATATCAACCCATTTGGGCTTCCTTTGGCCTATAAAATAAACCTACACGGACCATGTGAGAGGGAGACCAAGAGTGCATCCTTATGTTGTTGGATTCAAGTTTGGTATAGGAGGCAAAGAGAGAGTGGTTGTAAGTGATATGTTGGATAGTTTGTAGTGTGTGTGAGTGAGTCGAAAGATATTGTAAAGGAAAAGCTTTGACATAAAGGCTTTAGTTGTAGCTTTCTTTTCTCATCTTTAATACAAAAATGTTTCCCTTTCCCATAAATGATTTATGTTAATATTGATTGTTTATTACTAGTTTCATTGATCATTAGTATAGATCATTGATTTATCTTTTTTATCTCATTTCTTGTCTTGTTTTTGTGTTCTTTGTAGGTATATTTTATTGCACAAGGATCTATAAAACAAGGACAACCTTCCACACTCAAAGTAAAGAGAGTTTGGCATTCAAGTAGATCAGTCACTAGAGAGTTGATACATTGTTGTGTCCTTTCGTTCTAGACTTGCACCATGCAGGCTAAGGGAAAATATTGTATCCGCACTGATTGAAATATTCATGGTAACAAAATTGGTGACTCCACTGGGGACTAATCCAATCAGATATGGGGAAGACCCAATCAGATCTGTGAATTTTTTATGTCACTTTTAATTACAAGCTTATGAAATATTTTCTTACTCCTTTAAAGATTTAAGGTGATTAATCCACCTTAATTCACTGTCATTTTCCTTTTCTTGCTTGTGTTTTAGCTTACCTTCATTCTATTTTGATCCACATTTTTTTATCCTATAAGTTACTTGGCTTTTTGGTTCTCTAGATTCGTCGACGCACCTGGGTTATTCTGACAGAGCGTCGACACTTTGCTGATGCCTTTTGTCTATTCTGAAATAGTGTCTCTGACACCTCTTGCACAGAGATAGAAAGTGTCGCTGATGCTTCTAAGAACATTGCAAAGTGCGTCGACCCCTAAGAGGCGCTCTGTCTCAGTCCTTCAAAGTGTGTCGAGGTAGGTACTCGGAAACCAATTTTAATTGATTTTGTGCGTGTTTACAGCTGATTTTTAAGCAAAATGAAGTGTATTTAAAAAAAGTTTCAATGTCAATTCAAAATGTGCATTTAAAATCTCAATTCAAAATGTGCATTTAAAATTTCAAAGCAAAGAATTTGCCAGGAATCATATTTTCTGCAGTCTCTTTGAATTATATTCCCTTCGCATTCAAAGAAAGGTTTATGTTTCTTGCATTGAATTTTACATTTGTTTCTTTGCTCCAAACTTCTTGCTCTTTTTGTGGATTATATTCATTGAGATTGGAAAATTTGCATTTCATTTTAGTGTGCATTTGTTGAGTTTGTCTTGATTTCTCTTATCTTGGGATCGTTGTTTGTTTCCTTAGATCTCTGTAGTAGAGGAAAATTGATCTTTCGTTTCCTTCGTAGTTCAAAGAGAAAGTTTTTGTTTTGATCTTCTTTATTATATTGAAAAATACTTGAACATCAAAAACATTTTGTTCTTGTTTTAGTTTACTTCATATTTTTTCTTTTGTTACATCATATTTTTATATAAAAGAAAAAAGAAAATAAAGGATTTCAAGTTTCATAATCTGTAAAGACTCTTTGCTTTAAGTTTTTTTATTGCAAACATTATTTAGATCTTTTTCTTCCTAGAGACCTATTTTTCACTTTTGTTGGAAACAGAGGAAATGAACTTTTAGTTTCAAGTTTGGGTGTATGTTATTCAATTTATGCATTTGGAAAAAGAACCTCTTACTCTCTCATAAGTAGGGCATCCATTAAAAGAAGAGAAAAATATTTGCATCTCATCCTTGCATGGTTTCTGAGTCAGTATTCACTCCATATATCCACTTAATCGCTTCATATAAAAATAAGTGCTAGTTAGGTTAAAATTATTAGTAATAAGTGTGTGATAGGATAGAGACGTGTTTCAACATATTTAAGCGTAGGAGTTATCATTTATTTCCTGCACTACATTTCGGGGACTGTGTGGTTCTTCCATGTACTCATTTGTATATTGAACGACCTTTCACATACCCTCGAGGTATATTGAAATGTACTTCACTTAGTCAACGGTATATAGGAAGGCCCCTTTCGTACGGTTGTGCATTAGACAACACTACTACATATTTGATCTCCCTTGTACCTCATGTATATTGGGAGACACCATTAGGGATCCTGAAACCATCCTAGAAAATCCATTTGGATGTCCTATTATCACAATACGCCGAGAACAACACTCAGGGATATTACTATGCGCATACCATCCAGATAGTCGGGTATTCAAGCAAGGGTACGGTCCCAATCCTCCTTGTCACACTTTACTATTGGACCCTATGGTATATAGCAAGTTGTGATGGTTTGACAATATTGTGAGGATACTGACTTTTTATCCACTCCTTTCACATGTTTTCTTGTTTCTTTAGATTGAGTAGCGCTTGTTGCATGTACAGTTAAAATTCTTAAATAGATAGGTAATTTGGTTACCTAGCTATGGCTATGCCTTCAAGAACTACCAACCAAGAGACCCCTTCTCAAGGGGAACCTTTTGTTATTCCTTCATTTGGAGATGTTGGTCCTCCCCCCATGGCTATGTTAAGTATTCATGGATTGACTATAGGATTACCTATATGTTTACTCTCCTGTCCAATTATCCCAAGCGTACTGATTGTTTCAAATCCTAACTCTCCTTCATAAGAGCATCAACATCATGTTGATCCTTCACCTTCTTTGCCAGATGTGTCTTCTCCCATTTCTCCTCCTTCTCCCGTCGAAATTTGTGACACTAGTAATCATGTGGATAAGAAGAAGACATAAAGGAATATTAAGAAGAAGAAAGCAAAACGAGAAATCAAATCTCAAACAACTACTCCTCGCAGTGCTGAGAGTGTTGATTTTCCCACAAAAACATCTCGTAAGTCTAAGTTCCCTTGTAGATTTTTCAAGGGTGGCCATATTCCTAAAGATTGTCATGGTCTGTCACAAGTTTTAGAAGTGTGGTATTTTGCTTCCCAACAAACCATGTCATTAGCCTCTAGTCATCATACTGATGATACCCCGTCAGCCAGTAACTTTGTGGTTAACAGTTGGAAAGGAAAAGTTAGATATCCTTGCTTGCTATGTAAGTACATGCACCTTACTTACCTTTGTCGTTGCATGGATGAAGGTTCAAAGTTGATGGAAGAGATTATTGTTTCTCAAAAAATACTTCCAAGAGGTCACCGCAAGTTGTTCCTTGAACTCTTGTTGGTTGATAAAGTGGTCGATCCAGTTCCATCCTCAGTTGATCCCACTATGTTAGCATTGTTTTTGTTCCACGTAGGATGACGGGGAAGGTAAGGTAGAGAAATAACATCCTAAAAATGCATAATAAATCTTATACATAGCTCGACCAAAACTACAATGAAGGGGATAGCGCTTCGATGGGGGTGATCTAGAGATGAGCCAGATCAGTGGATATAATGGGTTTCACAAATCTAACAAGCACTACCCAATTTACCTTTGTGTTTTCATAGAACAAGTTAGAACGACTGCAGCTTTTGAGGGTCAAGATCGACAAAGGGGTAGATCAACGAAGGAGGTTGATTCCGCTAGATCAAACTGCTCATAGAGATTCCAGTTCCTAAATCCACGAAATGGGTTAAATAGAGATAAATCTAAACGGTGGGGATCAAGCCAAGGAAAGATCCATGACTGGTAGTGTCTCCACTAATTGAACAAGAACATAACAAACCACCTCCAAGATCCGTGAAATATAGCATTCCCTTTACACATGGACGATGGAGATCAATGACATTCAGATCGAAAGGCTGGAAATGATTTCGACCAACAAAAGTTGTAGGATGATAGATCTGTGATGAAAAAGGCGGTCATGCGTACAATCTGCTCATTCCAAGGAGCCCCTGTTGATGTAATATTTTGAGACAAATGTGCAAAGGGACGAAGTGATAGGTAATGGAATACCCCGATGCCATTGGAGCATGTATGCGATTGAAAAATTGGCTCCACGGCGTAGGTCACCCTCCTGAGCCCATAAGTTCACTGCATCAAGTGTATGAAGTTCGAGAAAGTATCCAAATAACTGAGCTGCAGAGGACGGGTATGGATTCCACACGAAGCAAGAATACATGGTAAACAAGAATAATCTAATGCCGTTGTCTGGAAGGGAAAATGGATAGGGGGTGTCAAGTCCATGTGACATTAGCCGAATGGGCCATGATGGAAACTCATGCCAGAGGTCATTTCCATAGCCAGCAGTATAGCATCACAATAGAAAGGGTGGTGTGACTTGGATCTCATGTTAGAATTCCATATGCTAAGCTAGATTATCAACATTTAATTTCAATTTCATAAAAGCATATAGACATGATCACTAAAAGAAACAATATCACAAGAACAACACAGATTTATCCTGGGAAAACCCTAATGGGAAAAAACCAGAAAAATATTCCTTAATATAGATGTCCCAAAAGATAAAAGGTAAAACCCAAAATTGATCCTCCTCCTTCTCCAGCTACATCTCTTTCTGTCTCTCTCTCTTATGTGCTACACAAGTGAGAGGAACCTCACTCTATTTATATTCTTTCGTTCACTTGACATTTAACCTAGTTTTCTAGGATCTGGTAAACTTAACTTAGTTAAGTAGGATCGAGTAGACATAACTTGGATAACTTAATATAATAATATATTCCAGAGGGTACTAATTACCTGACTTACAATGGAGGGGACTTCCTCATGACTCTTAGTAATTCTCCCGATAGGAACATCAGGGTACAAATAAATACAAACGATTCTCTCGATAGGAACATCGAGGACCAATAAAATGCATTTAGAATATTCTTTGAAGTTACAATAATTCAACACTCCCCCTTAACGAGAAGGGTATTCTACAACAAAAACAACAACAACAACTATAGAAGAGAGAGGGCATCATCAACATCATCATGGTGATACATCTATAAATCATTGGAAGCTTTTCGTAATCTTCAACATATAGTCTTCATATTCAAACTTCAGCAACAACAACACTTTGACTGCTCAATTGATAGCATCATTTCTATCAGCAACATCATCATCTAAACTTTCAATCAGCATCATCGTCATCATCATCATCATACTCTCAACTTTCAATCAGCAACATCGTCATCATCACATTCTGATCTTTCGATCAGCAATCATCATCATCATCATCATACTTTGCTCTTTCAATTAGCAACATCATCATCATCACATTCTGATCTTTCGATCAACAACATTATCATCATCACACTCTGATATTTTGATTAGTAATATCATCATCATCACAGTCTGATCTTTCGACCAGTAACATCATCATCATCAGCAACAACCTGCAATCCACAATACGAAGACGAAATTCTTAGGATCACTTTTGGACTTAAAGTCCAAGGATGATGCAATCTTACCACATTCTCAAGGACCGAATTCACCAGATCCGTTCTGAACAAAAGTTCAAGGATGATACAATCCTACCACATTCTCGAGTACCGAAGTCACTGGATCATTTCTGAACAAAATTTCAAGGATGATACAATCCTACCACATTCTCGAGTACTGAAGTCACTGGATCAGTTTTGAACAAAAGTTCAGGGATGATACAATCCTACCACATTCTCGAGTACCAAAGTCACTGAATCCGTTTTGAACAAGAGTTCAAGGATGATATAATCCTACCACATTCTCGAGTACCAAAGTCACCAGATCCATTCTGAACCGAAGTTCAGGGATGATACAATCCCACCACATTCTCGAGGATCGAAGTCACTAGATCCATTATGAACTGAAGTTCAGGGATGATAGAATCCCACCACATTCTCGAGAACCGAAGTCACTGGATCCATTCTGAACAAAATTTTAGGGATGATACAATCCCACCACATTCTCGAGGACTGAAGTCATCGAATCATTTTTGAACAAAAGTTCAAGGATGATACAATCCCACCACATTATCGAGGATCAAAGTCACCGGATTAGTTCTGAACAAAAACACCAAGCTTGTCTTGAAAGTGTTCAAACTTTACCCGAGATAGAGGCTTCGTCAACACATCATCAACTTGCTCATCAGTAATCACATACTGGAGATTTTATGGCTCCCTTCTGTATCATATATCGTATGTAGAAATACCGGATTTCTATGTGCTTCGATCTATCATGGAACACTAGGTTCTCTGACATATTTATACAACTTTGGTTATCACATAGAATCTCAGTAGTATCCATCTCTAGGTCAAAGAGACCTGACATCAGCTTCTAAATCCATATGGATTCAAAACTAGTAGAGCAAGCTGCTATGTATTCTGCTTCGGCCGTGCTAAGAGCAATATTGGACTGTTTCTTGCTAAACCATGAAATCATAGCAGACCCCAGACAAAAGCATATACCTGATGTGCTTTTTCTGTTTGAGACACTTCCATCCCAATCTGCATCTATATAGCCATACAATCTGTAATCATGGTTTCCATCATAGTATACACCAAAGTCTATAGTCCCTTTCAGATATCTCATCACATGTTTTGTAGCTATCAGGCGAACTTGTCTAGGTTGAACTAGATACTGACTCAAGGTGTTCACAGCAAAACAAATGTCTAGTCTGGTATTGGTTAGATACATCAACAACCCAATAATTTGTATGTATTGAGTCACATCCACTAACTTTGTTGAGTCATCAGCTAACAACTTCAAGTTGGAATCCATGGGTGTGGCCATGGATTTACATTCCAACATATCAAATCTTTTCCACTGCATACTTTCCCTGATTGAGAAAGATTCCTTCTGAGTTCTTCCATACTTCAAGACCTAGGAAATAATGCGTTAGACCAAGGTCTTTCATCTCAAATTCTTCAGCGAGCTTCTTCTTGCATTCTATAATCTATTTCTCATTCCCTATCAGAAATAGATCATCCACATACAGTAATAGTATGACAGTTTCATCTTCTATAACCTTGAAGTAAAGGTTAGGACCGACTTTACTCTTGGCAAAGCCCATGCTCGTCAGGAAACTATCTATCCTTCCATACCAAGCTATGGGAGCTTTGTTCAGGCCATACAGTGCCTTCTTCAACTTGCATAAATAATTTCTTCTGTCTTCAACCTCAATCCTTGTGGTTGTTCTATGTATACTTCTTCTTCAATCACACCATTTAGGAAGGTTGTTTTCACATCCATCAGGTGTAAGTCCCACTTCATAATGAATGCAAGTTCCATGATGACTCTAATCGAAGTATACCTTGCTACTGGTGCAAATTTTTCTTCGTAATAGATTCCCTCTTTCTGAGAGAAACCTCTAGCCACAAATCTAGACTTGTACTTGTCTATACTTCCTTCAGCTATATGTTTTATCTTGTAGATCAATTTGGAGGATACTACACTCTTGCCTTTTGGTTTGGGAACTATATCCCACACATCGTTCTTCATTATTGATTGATATTATTCAGTCATTGCTTCTACCCATTCTTCCTTCTGTACAGCGTCTTCGTAGTTTGCAAGTTCTTGATCTACAAGATCACACATCAAAGATACATAGTTGGAAAATGTCTTGGGATTCTTAGTTATCCTTGTGGAGCCTTCAAGAGCTCCATATATTTCTACTTCTTGTATAATTTCTCTTGCCCAAGTAGGCTTTCTCTTTCGTGATATCTCCATTGTAGGAGGTTCTTGTGGTTCTTTCATATCATGTTGTTCGGGAGCTTCATCTTCAGGGAGGAATGTAGTCTCTACATTTCTAGGTGGTGCATATTCCTCATACACATCTTCATGTTGGAATTTTCTATATCTCTTGATAGTTGCTTCTTCATCGAATGTTACATCTCTACTGATTTCCATCTAATGGAATCCAGGAATGTAAATTCTGAATGCCTTGGATACTTCACAATACCCAACAAATATCCCCTTCTTTCCGGAAGGGTCCAACTTGGTTCTTTTCTCTTTCGGTATATGAATATATACTAGAAAACCAAATATTTTGAGGTGACTTACCTCAGGATTCTTTCCCGTGAACATCTCTTCTGGAGTCATGAATCCAAGAGCACTATGATATATTCTATTATGTACATAGACGGTAGTTCCTGCTACTTCTTCCCATAGATTCATTGGAATATCTTGATCATATATCATTGTCTTCACTACCTCCATGATAGTTCTATTCTTTCTTTCCGCAAAACCATTCTGTTGAGGATTGTATGGAGTGGTTAGTTCCCTCTTGATTCCAACATCTTTACAGAAGGCTTCAAACTCTTTTGAAGTATACTCTTCGCCATTGTCTGATCGAAGTGTCTTGATTCTCTTGTTTGAAAGATTCTGTATCAAGGCTTTGAATTCCTTGAATTTCTCAAACACTTCACTCTTTGCTTTCAAGAAGTATATCCAAGTCTTTCTTGAATAGTCATCAATAAATGTAATATAATATTCAAATCCACTTAAAGATGTGGAGGACATTGGACCACACACATCTGAATGAATAAATTCCAACATACCTTTTGTTTTTGTTTCACTCTTCAGAAATGGATTCTTGATGTTCTCACCTTTCGCACATCCCTTGCAAATGCCTTCATGTTTGATCTTCAAGTCTGGTAGTCCCATCACTAATTTGTTCACATGAGGTAGTGGCTTGTAATTGATGTGGGAAATCCTTCTATGACATAGTTCACTAGGGTCAGTGGACTTATGAACAAGGGATGTTTCTAAATTTCCCTTGAGTTTATACAAGACTCCTTCTTCTTCATCGATAACAACTGCATCTTCAATTTTGTTTCCTTTTGGCCACATGAGTACTTGGCCATCTATGAATGCAACTCTAAATCCTTTCTTATCTAAATATGATATAGAAAGTAGATTCTTCTTTAGACCAGGTATATATAATACTTCTTTCATCTTCAGGGGATTTCCTGAATCAAGCTTGTAGCTTGCTTCCCCAATTCCTTTGATCGGATATTGATAGTCATCTCCTAGAGATACTTTTTGAGGAGAGTTCTTTTCTTCAAGTCTTGAAAGGTTTTTATTTTGTCTCGTCATGTGATTTAAAGAACCACTATTAATAAGCCAAGTGTCCTCTCTAGGTTTTATAGATCCAGAGAGTGCAGAGAATAGTACATACTCTTCTTCGTCCTCTTCTCTTGATTTCTTTCTTGGAGGTCCTTCCTCTTCTTCTTCTTCATCCTCATCTTCAGCTAGATGAGCATGATGTCTTTTTTTGTTGTTGATCCTCTTCTTATATTCTTATCTCTTCATAGGACAATTTCTGGCAATGTGTCATATCTTATCACAATGAAAACATTGAAAGCCGGAGTAGTCCTTACTTGGAGGACTTGCTCTTGTTCTTTGGATTCTTCTGGGAGTTTGAGACTCCTTGTTGTTTCTCTTCTTGAAGTTAGGTTGACTTCTTCTTCTTTTGGTATGAGTGGTTAGGGCTTGATCATCTCCCTTCAGTAGAGCTTCTATGTTTTCCACTATAGTCTCCTCTTGAATACAATCTTCCCATACAACATCAAACTTCAATATTTCCTTCCTGGCACTCATCATCTGGATGAATGACTCCCAGGGTCTAGTGAGACCATTGAGGGTAGTCATAACCAAATCATCTTCATCAAGTTTGTCTCCAATGGCTTCTAGTTGTTCCTTGAACTGGGAGACCCTTGTGAAGTAGTACTGGATGGATTCTCCATGACTCATCTTGGTGCTCTTCAGTTGAGCTCTTAGATTCATATTTCTATTGTTATTTCTTCCTTCACACATTCTTGATAGGGCATCATACATTTACTTCAGATTCTTCTTGGATGACACTTGAGGGATCAAGTGATCCTTGATAGAGTCAGCAACAATCCGTTGCGCCCTAATCATATCCTTCTTGTGCTTCTCCTTAGCTTCAACTTCTTCAGGTTCTGCAACTTCATCTTTGATATACTAATCAAGATCATTCTCTTGGAGAATGAGGCCAATCCTGTATTTCTATGCTAAAAAATTCTTTATGCCTTCCAGTTTGTCCTCAATCTTAGTGCTTGGGGCCATCTTATCAAAAAGTCACAAAAAATTGAAATTCTACAGAATGAGAAACTGAACATACCAAGAGATGTGCTTGCCAAGGGTGAGTTGACTGGTGTTCTTGGTTTTTGTATATCTCAGTCTTCACCTTTCAAATCTGACTTGCGAGATTCATCACTGCAGCTTCCAGTAGTTTTCTAGTTCTGTAGTTTTCTGGTGCAACTGTCAAACTAGGGTTTGACTTTCTGGGATATCTGCTCCTCCAAAAACCATTAGAGGAAATTTCAACTCAAAATGGGCCTCCTAAGGAAAATTAATAAAATAATAGTTAAAATAATAAAATAATATTTATTAATTTTGGAGGAAGAAAAGAAAAAACTATTTTTTTTTTCGTTTTTTCAACATATATCCCCGTGTTTTTACTCAAATTTGTATCGGGAGAGCTCATTGGATGTGGAATTAAATTATGCATCCAACGAGTACCCACTCGGCATACTTTTGATGGGCCTAGCTACCCCAAAAACAAGAAATACCTGAAAAAATGTGATGATGATGTCATCATCACATTTTTCAGGTATTTCTTGTTTTTTGGGTAGCGAGGCCCGTCAAAAGTATGTTGAGTGGGTACTCGTTGGATGCGGAATTTAATTCCACATACAAAGATCTCTCCCGATTGAAATTTGAGTAAAAACACAGGGAGATATGTCGAAAGTACGAATAAAAAAAGTAGTTTTTTTTATGATACCTATCCCCAAATTTATATTAAAAATTTGTTTAATAGGTGCTCCATTCTTGAATTTTAAATCATTTTTATTGGCTAATACATTATGACATGGAATTTGTATTATTTTTGGAAGGCCCATTTTAAATTGAAATTTCCTCTAATGTTCGATCCCTGGCTCAAAAGATTCGCTCTAGGTTTGACTTTATCTGCTCCTCCAAAAACTTTCCATGGAATCAATTTTCCAAAGCTCAAAATTTTTCCTGAAATCCTAATTTCTTGTCAGGGAGAGAAAGAGGGATTTTTCTCTTGTGAAATCTATCCTATTTAGGTTAGCTCTGATACCATGTTAGAATTCCATAAGCTAAGCTATATTATCAGCATTTAATTTCAATTTCATAAAATCATATAGATAGGATCATTGAAAGAAATAGTATCACAAGAACAACACAGATTTATCTTGGGAAAACCCTCATGAGAAAAACCCAGCAAAAGCTTCCTCAATATAGATGTCCCAAAAGATAAAAGGTAAAACCCAAAACTGATCCTCCTCCTTCTCCAACTAGAACTCTTTCTCTCTCTCTCTCTCTTATGCGCTACACAAGTGAGTGTGTGTGTCTCAAATGAGAGGCACCTCACTCTATTTATATTCTTTCGTTCACTTGACATTTAACCTAGTTATGTAGACTCGAGTAAACTTAACTCAGTTATGTAGAATTGAGTAGACATAACTGGGATAACTTAATATAATAAAATATTCTAGAGGGTACTAATGACCCGACTTACAATGGAGGGGACTTCCTCATGTGTCTTAGTAATTCTTCTGGTAGGAACATCGGGGTACAAAGAAATACAAATGATTCTCCCGATAGGAACATTGGGGACCGATAAAATACATTTAGAATATTCTTCGAAGTTACAATAATTCAACATCTTAGCAGGGAGGTCAGATCCAAAACCCACGTGACCATGGATGTTGTCATTATGCTACTCGATGACAAAGTGTGTGAAGGTGCTAACAGGTCATCGTCGGGTTCAGCCTTCCAAATCTTTATAAATGCCTTTTTCAGAGTCATTGGGAGACAAAGATTGAATGAATTTAGAAGAGAAGTTAAGGTGTTTGAAAGCTAGTCTGCTGAAGAAATCCTGAGAGTCTTAAGGGAAGTCTGCGATGGCTTCCTTGTGTAGAAAACTTGTTTTCCAAAGTGTTCTTTTGGTTGGTTAGTCCCGGCCTAGAATCCAAATGTTCCTAATCTTTCATGCTAGGGAAACTAACCATCCTGGTAAGGACGTTCATTGCATTAGAGAAGCCTTCCGGCACCAGCGAAGTCGCAGAAAGGATGTTCATCACATTAGATGGAACTCCTGGGGTTGGCGAGGTAATTGTTGTCCTAATAAACTACAACACCCCCGCGGGTGTTGTTCCTGGAATTTATTGTCCATCTGAGTGAATGATCATACTGGAAAATAGGAGGTCCAAAGTATTCATCACCTCCTTTGTGAATTCCACTTTCCAACTCTATCTGGGGTGGTGATGAAGCCAAGGAAGTACCACATCATATGACCTATAGCAGGACCCTCCTCCTAGGAGGAGAGAAGCACAAGAATGACGAACGTCCTCAAGGACCTATTACTGTAAAAAATAGTGCGGTTCTTCCTAAAGTCCCCTTGAATAATGGTATTACCATGACAGAGGGGGATGAGGCAAAAAGTTGAACATAGAAGGAACACAAACCTTCTTGTCATCCGCGGGCACATGCAGAAAGGTGCCTTTGAGCACAGAATGAACATAGATGACCTTAAAGGAAAGGACACATTATAGACCCAACAAGAGGAGAAATGATTCAAGCCGAGTAAGTAATAATCCGTCAGAGAATTGTCCTGAGCCGTTGTTTTCAAGACAGGCAAGCCCAAAGCTGAAGACGATGCACCACCACTTAAGACCAGCATGCATGTTTTCTCCATACTGTTTTTTTATGTATGTAAACCATAGTTAATTATGCCATGTCCTAGTTAAGTTAGAGTTTTGGTCATGATTGTAATTGAAGTCTAGCCCTAGTTCGAGGTTAGTCTCGTGGGCCAGAAGCACTATAAATATCCTCCCCTCAAAGGGAGGATCTTGGTAAATACTGCCAAAAGCACTATAGCAGTATAAGTAAATACTGCTATGTGTTTCTTGGTATTTGTTGACCCCATATCGCAATACATCTTCACCGTATTTCAACCACCAATCCCTGAAATTCATTTCGTAATAATATATCTGGCCTTTCTATGTATGTGTGAGAGATCCCTCTTTGGAATTGGAGAAGTCGGCTCCCTTTCCTAAAGAGGTTCTATTGTTACCTGGGGGTTTGCCTTTCTACAACCTTTGGGTGCGATTCTGAGTGCTTGGCACACTCTTTCTTTAGAGAGTGAAGAATAAGTAGTTGATCCCACTCTTTCTTTAGAGAGTGAATTTAAAGTGGCCGATTCGATGTCATCTCCACTCGATCCCACTCTTTCATCAGAGAGTGTTAAGACTGAAGTAGTCACTATGACACAGTATTCGTCTTGTCCCTCTCTTCTAGTTGAGAGTGAACTAAAACCCGATGAATTTTTTGTAGTCAGCTTGGATTTTTCTATGCAAGGGGAAGTTTTTTCTATTTCAACAGAACCCTCTCCAAGTACTGACGGTATTTCCTTTGATTGGATTAATTATCCAACAAAATATCATCTTCATTCGAGTGTTCCTTTCCAAATATCTGTGCGTGTTTCCGCTAAGAGCATACTCCACACTATTGTTAATGAATGGGATTATGTTAGTATTATATCCTCAACTACTTGGCAAGATATAGGTTCTCCTCATCTTGTTCCAGACACTGACCAGATACTAGATTTTAGTCGAATACCTATTGCACCTTTATGGATCCTTCCTCATTTACCTATCACATTAGGAGGGAAAATTGTATGTATTGATGTTATGGGAGTCTAAGGTCCCTTAGATTTTAATATGCTCCTTGGGAGAGATTATGTTTATGTCATGAAATTTGTAGTGTCCACACTCTTTCGAGTGATGCCTTTTCCCCATGATGGGAAGATTATGACCATTGATTAGCTTTTCCTTTGTTAAACATGATCACCATATAACTCCTAGTCATCAAAATTCCTTGAATATCCTGCATGTTGTTGTACATGACATTTCACCCTTGTAACCTAGGGTCTGGGGTTACCAACTTACTATTAGACTCGTAGACAATTAGCTTTTATAAAAAATGGAATGATAATAGGAAGATATCTTGCCTTACCTGATTTATGGTGGTTGATCCAAGCTTGGTCTTCTCTTGCTCCAAAGCTTCTAGGGATGCTTCTCTTCACCTGCAAAGAGCCAATTCTTCAAGAAATATCTCATACATATATAAATAAGAGGTTAGACAAAAAGCATATTAATAACATAATTGAGCATATTCATTAAACCAATATACATGAGATAAGCACAATACAAGATTGGAAGAAGAATTGTCTTTATTAACAAACAATGAATAGGTAAGAATACAACCCAGCTTCTGACACAAGGACTCCTCTGCAAATGAGGACTCTGATTTCTGCTGCTCTAAGACTCTGAAGGTATACCACTAGCATAACTTTTCTCTCTAAAAATTGATTGATTAGCCCCATCCCAAGGCCTCTATTTATACTTTGGGAAATAGAGAGGCTTTGAAGTTTAGGATTGTTGAGACTATTGGGATACTTATGGATTATGGCCCAACTAATCTCATCTAATCTTGATTTATATTTTTTCATGTCAAATTAGGGTATACGCGAGTATTAATATAGGAAAGGAGTGTATGACAAGTGGATTTCTCAAAGGGAACTTGCATATGAAAGGTATACACGGGTTTCAATGCACATAGTTGTGTATGACACACGAGTTGCAATGCACATAGTCGAGTTGTAATGCACATAGTCGCGAATGCAACCCAAAACTCATAATAAAAATATATAAGGTTGGTTTAAAGATAATTCATCAAAGGTCATGCCCATCTATAGTGTTTTTTCCACTTCAATCCAAATTGTCTTTTTTGTGTACTGACGTGGTGAATGTCAGCACTCAGACAGAGATGTGCCATTTTGGATGATAATAGATGCCCCTTAATGTGTGAGGTCAGAGGGAAGCGATGGCTGAAATACATTACAATCTTAGTCTTGGAGAACTCAGAAGTCCAAGGCAGCATAGGAAGTACCTGAAACAAATACATATCAATGTCATATACAAAACCATATATGAGAATGCCATGTTCAATATACTGGAACATGTTGTAGCTGCAACTGTTCTCCCCAAATTTCTTAAATTTTGGTCCCCTCCTCATGATTTAGCGTTGTTTTTAGTCGTTGGATCCTTGAACCTTTGGTCGTGCTGTAATTTCGAATGATTTTGAAGGTTGATTTTCAGCCTGTTTCTAAGGTTGCCTGTGTTTGAATTTTATGGTGGGTCACAGATGTGAATTTTGGTTTTCTAGCCAATGATAAACCAGATATTTGTTCTTTGAAAGGCCGTTGTTTCAGAAGTAAAACAGATTCTAACCGTTGCTGATTTTTTAAAAATATTTTGAACACTTAATGTTTTATTGATCGGGCGTCACACTATGTTTAATCGGCGGCTGTCGTTCATTTCTCTTCCGCTGCTGCGGCTCCCAAATCTATTAGCCACCCGAAGTGTAAAGCGCTCCGCCCACCGATGTGTATCGCACGTGTCCTTAACCTTTACTTTTCTACCGTTGCGGCTGAGAAAGTCATTTAGCTTCCAATGTCAATATCTTCCGACTTTCGATTGAGAGTTTTCCCGCCCGTGGGTCGCGTTTCCTTAACCTTTTCTTTTCCGCTGTTGCAGCTGTGAATAGGTCGGCCCTGCCAAGGTTAGCGCTCTGAGCCTCCGATGAAGTTCTCGTTTCCTGTCATGGGTGTTTTCCTTCGAACCCATAGTTAGACGAAGTAGTGGTGCCAATGTTTGTTAAGTAACGCAGTACATGGCCTTCTTAATGCTTAGCCATTTTAGTTGATATGGTTTGAATGTGATTCCAATGAATGATGCACGTCATTTGATTGCAGGTGGGTTTCGGAGATCGGTCAAACTACTGCGGCGCGAAGGGAGACGGGCCGTTTGGTAGAGGTAGAGCCGAAACCAGCAGGATCGCAAGGAGGACAAGTGGAATAGAAGACAAAAGCAGTAGCTACAAAGGCGCAGACCTAAAAAACCGATCAGTTACTAAATGGTTCATGAGTGCATACAGAAAAGAGAGAGGGATATGAAGCATTTGGAGGATTGAAAGGTTGCACGCTTGTGGGCATCCCAAGTGGTCAACTGTTTTAGTTTAAATATGTGAAAGTTAGAACTTACAGGGGCTTTTTCCCTGGAAAACTTGTAAACTTTTGCTTGTAAGAGGAACTATTTCGTTTTACAAACCAAAAAGTGAAAATTTTCCCTGTTGGAGAAAGTGCTATGTGGAATGGATCAATGCATTTAAATGAGATATGTTGAATGGGAACTATTTCGTTTTCAACTGTGTTTCATTAGCTGGGAGAATGTTCTAACTTCTTGAACCTATGTTCTTGTCCGAATATTCTTTAGTATCTTTACGATGTTCTTCCACTATGAGTAATGAAATGTTTTAATTATTGATGAGCTATCTTGTCTTGTATACTTTTACTTATGTTTATATGTTTGGTCATAAGAACAACTATCTGTGATTTTCCATAACACATGAACAAAAGTGCATTACTCATGAATTAATATCCAGCTCTCTAGAGATAGTTTAGTTAGTTTATTTTATTGCTACATATGTGATTTAGATGCTTGTGAGCCCTAAGACGAGAGGTAAGAACCTGCGCATCACGTTGTGACTGCTCCTTGCATTCTTGTCACCCTGCATTGTTAATTAGGCACTTGCATCTCATACTTTAAGTCAAAAATACAAAAATACACGGTGGACCGGGCCGCAACCGGTAAAACCTTTTACTTTTGTTTCTTGACCTACGGTAGCCGGACCACAAACCGGACGGATTCCCTATACCAAACAGTCACGAGATATTTGGGAACATTGACTGGGGAGAATCCCTCGCTGTTGTTGCCTGCAAATTTCCAGGCCTCAACAGTTTCTGGCACTAGAAGGAGGGCCGCCAGTGCATGGCTGGCCGAGGAAACCCATTATCTCGAGACTTTTCCACCAGTAACAGTTCTGAAAGCAGTGGACTTCATAATCCAATTCCGGAAGAAAGGAGTAGAGAACATTTGTTTTCTGTTGACAACGAGGTTGTTAATAATATGAGAAGACACACCAGGGAATATGTGAAGAAGATTGGAGGATTGCCAATCATCCCTGAATTGCCCAGGAGAGAATATAAAAGGAAGGATCATCCTATTTTGGAAGACTCAGTGCTAGTTGGGGATTGGGAAGAACTTGTAGAAACAGCCTTACAAGAAGTTTTATTGTCGTTGAATCAAGAAGGTCCAGATACTCCCTACAGTTTCCCTACTCACACTCTTGTTTGCTCACCTCCTCACTCTCCACCAAGACTCATGGTAGGCGTAAACACTAATCAACCACCCAACCCACCAAACCCACCACCTGCATGGAGAGCCAGATCACCGTTAAACCTTACACCTCCTTTACATGATTTACCTCAATCCTTTGAAAAGATGCTGCCCAAATTCGACCCAAGTGAGAAGATATTGGTAGATGACCACCTGCAAAGTTTTTATTTGGCAATAGAAGGGTTAAGGGCTGGGGAACATGAGGATGTAGTTTGCAGACCATTCTTGCACACCCTTAAAGGAGCTGCAGCATCATGGTACTTTGGTTTTCCTGCAGATTCTATCCCAGACTGGGATACCTTTGAAAGGATTTTCAGAAGTAAATATGCAGCCCAAAAGACGCATGCAACGCTAATTAAAGGTTTGTACACTTTGAAGAAAGAGAGAAAAGAGAAGGTGAACAGCTTTACTCAAAGATTTGCAGCATACCTCAAGAATTTTTCGGAAGCTGACAAACCTTCAGATAAAGTCCTGATCGAATATTATACTTCAGCTTTGGGACTCGAGCTGGCCATGTTCGCCAAAATAAAGGCCAAGCCCACATTGGCAGAGATTTATGAGGAGGTAGGAAAGGTAGAGGCTGAAAGAGAAAGTATCGATGATTATCCTGAACGGTCAGGAGAGAAAATGGCGGGAAGGAAATCCTTGTTGTTTGCTAAGACTAAGGAGGAGCAACCACCTGATTTTGAAGGTATGGAAAAAATGATGTAGAAACTTTCTAACAGAATTATAGACTTGGAAAAAGAGAAGGAGGCCCAAAAGTTCCAGAAGCCCTATTATAAGAAAAGGGAGGATAACAATCAATCCCAACCTCCTCCGCACAATACAACATCTATGAATCTAACAGAGGTAGGAATGGACAACTTTTGCACTTTCCACCAACAGCCCCACTCTGAGAAGAATTTTCCGCAATGGATAAACTCAATGACGTTGGTTATGAATTAGCTGTTGGATTCTAAACTAACAGAAGATGGAGATGAAGAAAGAAAAGAAAGCACCACTTCAAAGAAGGAACAAGAAGAGGAAACCATGGTTCTGTGGAATTCTGTTTCGTTATTTGATGCTGAAGAAGAAAAGAATTGGGGTTACAAGGACGTCCTGGAGACCAACGTAACAACAAGGAGCCAAGGGTCGATTAAAGAAGATAGTCTCATACTCCCGAAAATCAAAAGGCTGCAGAAAAATGTTAAAAAATTTCAAAAGAATTCCTCAGCTGATAAAGTTCCCGAATTCACTATTACCAGCCAAGATCCTAAGCAGAATGATACATTGGCCAAGCCCAATGAAGAAAAGATGAATACGGATAAACTTCATCCTATTGAACCACATATGGATTATGACATCGTAGAGGATATAAAGAAGGTAAAGGAAAATGTTTCACTATTCGAAATGTGTAAAGTGCCACAGCAAAAAGAAAGACTATTGAAAGCACTTGAAGCATCAGATGAAAGGCTACCCACTGACAATCAACCAGAAGAAGAAGAAGAAATCGGAGAAACCAGTATTGGAGGTAAGTCCAAGAACAAACATCCACCTTTCCTCCTCACTTCTGAAATCTTCAATCACAACGTGCATAATTGCTTGGTAGACTCAGGGGCATCGGTTAACGTCATGCCAATATCAGTCTGTAAAAAGATAAATGGGCATCCTAAGCCATCTACTTGGAGAGTTGTTCAACTGGATAGGACAAATGTAAAGGTAGTTGGTGAGATGGAGGATGTCCTAGTCTGCCTGTCTTCAAATGATAAAGTATGCCATGTTATTGATATCGTAGTGGCCGATATACTGGACTCTTATGGTATTGTGCTGAGCAGAGATTGGTCGGCCAAACTAGATGGATATTTTTCCTCTGATTGGTTCCATCTGTGGCTACCGTATAAGGGAATCCTAAACCAAATTAAAATTATGAGGGAACCTCACATGAAGTACAACGTTACTCAACTTGAGGATAAGAATGAACATTTTATTTCATGTAGATTAGAGTTTGAATCTACAAATAATATAGCTGAGTATGAAGCACTGGTGCAAGGCTTAAAGAAAGCGATCGAATTAAAGGTAAGTAATCTAAAAGTTTTTGGAGATTCTGAAATAATTGTAAAACAGATCCGGAATCAAATACATTGTGTTTCTCCTCACTTAAAGGCCTATCAAAATGAGGTATGGGACCTACTCAAATGTTTTGATGCATTTAATATTATATCAATTCCAAGGTTAAAAAATGCAGCAGCTGACTTGTTAGCCACATCAGCTGCTAGGCTGGTGCCTACTAATAATCGATGCTCTGTTGAATTTCTTTTCTGGCCATCGGTCCCTGATATGATCACCAACCTATGAGTGTTCGATGATGACCAGCAGATTATAGAATGTTTAACAAATGACGAAGTATTTAAAGGGGCAATTATAGATCATCAGGCCGAGCTGAAGTATGATAATTTCATCCCTAAAGGGGTCAGAACCTTAGAAAGAATGTTCGATTTAAATGAAAAGTTCAGAAGACCAGCAAATGTGAAGACCCACAGCTCATCTCTACAGTTCGAGCTGATAAATTTAGGGACTGAAACAAATCCTAAGTATGTGAATCTAGGCAAATGCTGTTCACCAGCATAAAAAGGTAAGTTCATCAGCCTTTTTAAGCAATATAAAGAGGTTTTCGCATGGACATACGAAGATTTGAAGACATATGACACTAGCATCATCCAACATGTTATTCCCATCAAAGCTGGTGTCAAACCTTATCAACAACCTTTAAGAAAAATGCATCCAAAATTGGAACCACTGATTCAGAGTGAAGTGAAGAAATTATTAGATGCTAGAATCATCTTTAAGGTCAGACACTTTGAGTGGGTATCAAATCTAGTACCAGTGAGGAAAAAATTTGGGGAAATCAGGCTATGCGTGGATTTCAGAAATTTAAACCGAGCTTCAGATAAAGATAACTATCCTGTGCCACCCATGGAGCAATTTCTACAAATGGTCTCAGGTTCTGAACTATTTTCTCTATTAGACAGTTTCTCTGGCTACAATCAAGTATTAGTAGCCGAAGAAGACAGATTGAAGACAATGTTCAGGACCAAATGGGGAACCTTTGCTTACAGAAGAATGCCCTTTGGGCTTATAAATGTTGGAGCGACGTTTCAGAGGGCTATGGACATAGATTTCTGCGGATTGATTGGTCATAGTGCTGTAGTGTACCTTGACAATATTACGATATTCTCAAAGAAGAGAGAAGAGCATGCATTTCATTTAAGGCAGATTTTTGAACGCTGTCGGAAATATGGCATCTCACTCAATCCCAAGAAGTGTGTGTTCGCTGTCACGGAAGGCAAGTTGCTGGGTCATATAGTTTCAAAGAAAGGAATCTCTATATATCCAGAAAGAATTAAGGCCATTGAACAAATCCCATTACCCCATAATAAGAAAGGGATGCAATCATTTATGGGAACAATAAACTTCATGTGAATATTTGTTCCAGACTTCGCCCAGATTGTCAAACCTCTGCAAAAAATGGTGAAGCAAAGTGCACAGTTCAAATGGACTGAGACTGAGAAGAATGCATTCAGCAAAATTAAAACTACTGTTGCACACGCACCCTCCCTAAGAATCCCAGATTTCGAGAAAGATTTTATTCTGTATACCTTTGCATCCGATGATTCGCTAGCAGTTGTGCTTACTCAAAAAGAGGATGGGGGAGATGAATTCCCAATATCTTTCATGAGCACTGGTCTACAAGGGGCCGAATTAAACTACCCGGCTATTGATAAATAAGCTTATGCAGTATTCAAAGCAATAAAACAATTCAAGCCCTGCATATTGAAAGATCGAACCAAGGTGATCGTCCCATACCCGGCTGTGAGATCCCTTTTCGTACAGAAGGAGTTAGGAGAAAGAAGGGGCAACTGGGTAACAGCTCTTCAAGAGTATGACCTTGAATTCAAGCCAACCTCTATAGTTAAAGGGCAAGGGTTATGCAAATTGATGACTGAAAATGGGAACAATGAAGAACACGCTTGGGAGGATGAGGCCGAATTACATTTAATGGATGTATGTCCTTTGTTTACAGCTCCGAAATCTTGGTATAGAGACCTCGTGCATTACCTGCAGACAGGGTTGTTGCCGGAACACTGGAATTCTAAGCAAAGAAGAGCACTACGCCTCAAATCAACCTCCTATGAAATTGTGGAAGGAATATTATTCAGGAAAAACTACGACGGAGTCCTTCTCAGATGCTTAGAGAAAGAAGACGTGACGAAAGTAATGACCGAGTTGCATGATGGGCCTGCTGGAGGACATTTTTCAGGAGATACTACAGCACATAAAATTCTGAGGGCCGGTTACTATTGGCCCACGCTCTTCAAATACACACATGCTCATGTCAGGAAGTGCGACATCTGTCAAAGGTGTGGTGGAAGACAATCTAAAGCAGTCGCACCACTGAAGCCTGTAATGATCACGGATCCATTCAAGCAATGGGGGTTGGATATTATTGGGGAGATAAAGCCGAACTCTTCCCTACAACATAAGTACATTCTGACTGCAAACGATTACTTCACTCGCTGGGTTGAAGCCATCCCGCTACGCAAAATAAATGAGGACACGGTCATCAGCTTCCTACAAGACCATATCATGACCAGGTTTGGATTTCCAATTTCGCTAGTCTTTGATAATGCTACTTACTTTTCATCAATTAAATTGACTGCTTTTGCTCATGATAAAGGGATAAAGTTGCATTATTCTGCTAATTACTATCCACAAGGAAATGGCCTGGCTGAATCTACTAACAAAAATCTGATTAGAATTTTAAAGAAGACTGTGATGGAAAACCAGAGGAGTTGGCACTCAGCGCTACCAAATGCACTTTGGGTTGATAGATTCACCCCTAAGTCTTCGATAGGAGTGTCACCGTATACCCTTGTGTATGGTAAAGAAGCCATTCTACCCCCCAATATCATGCTACCCTCTTCCATAATAGCTCAAGAGTCTAGAGGGTCAGAGAATGAAGTCTTACAAATGAGAATATATAATCTTCTGAAAGCAGAAGAGGCTAGATCTAAGGCCAGAGAGTGCTTTAAGAAACAACAAGAGGTAATAAAGAGATGGTTCGACAAACATAAGGCTGGAACAAAAGATTTTGAAGTAGGAGATTTGGTTCTCAAGTGGGATCACCCCCATGATGAGAAATGAAAGCATACTAAATTCCAGCAGTTGTGGGTAGGCCCTTTTCAAATTGCGGAAAAGCTTGGCCCTTCTACTTATAAGCTGCAAGATCTACAGGGGTGGGAAGAGAACTTACTAGTAAATGATTTGGTCCTCAAGCCTTATTTTTCCTGAGTTTGTTTGAGTTCTTATGTCTTGTATATAAATAATCTGTTTTTGGCTGTCTTTTGAGTCATGTTTTTCAGTTTGTTTTAGTTTAAATTTTATTGATTTCAATAAGGGGAATGAACCCGCAGTTGCACGGGGAACATCAAAATTTTTGGGAGTGATAAAATTTTTTGGGTATCAGACTGTGTGTTGTTGTTTGTTTAAAATAAGTACTTCTTCCAGTTTAGCAGTTTTCTTGAATAGCTATGTGTGCATTGAGGTCCTGCTTAACTCCTGTGAAATAAACCGGATTCAAAGAGTCTGGAATACTATTTTGAGGCTCCATTCACGTCACCCTTAAAATGTTCTAAGGGGCGACAGCAAAGGACCCATGGAAAGGAGCAAGGTGAACATTATATTAAATATAAATGATCCCATGCCAAGAAACGAATGCCAAAAGGACAATAAGAGTCAAAAAACTCCTATGAAAGCATCATACATCAAAGCAAATGCTGAATCATAAGTACTAAATTGCCGAAAGTTCCTCTCCGTCCGTGAGCTGAAATATGAAGTACGCTGCTCACACAAAAGGAAACTATGGGATAGAGGAGCCTGAATTAAAATTCAGAAAGAAAGGCATGCATGAGGACTCATATGAAAATGGACAAAAGTCCAAAAGCACAAAAAGTGCTAAAGTGGCATGGGAATGAGGAACAAATGAATATTTCTGTTTACCATATGCTACAATCCTGTGGTGTCCAAGCTATCAGCTATCAGAAGATAAAAGTAATAATGAAACTCATACTTTGGCCTCAATAGAGTTATCTGGACTCGAAAATATTGGTTCCCACTCTCCCAAATTGGACTATAATCAATGATTAAAAGTACACACTTCTCTCATTTGAGAAATCCAGATAGCTGAAAGAATTCAATAGATGCATTTGTTGTTAAATAGTCTGTCACTTAAAGAATAATCGCCCTAAGATCTAGGTTCACCAGGTAATCACCAATTGTTGCAGCTGCAACTGTTCTCCCCAAATTTATTAAATTTTGGTCCCCTCCTCATGATTTAGCATTGTTTTTAATCGTTGGATCCTTGAACCTTTGGTCGTGCTGTAATTTCGAATGATTTTGAAGGTTTGTTTTCAGCCTGTTTCTAAGGTTTCCTATGTTTGAATTTTATGGTGGGTCACAGATGTGAATTTTGGTTTGCTAGCCAATGATAAATCAGATCTTTGTTCTTTGAAAGGCCATTGTTTCAGAAGTAAAACAGGTTCTAACCGTTGCTGATTTTTTAAAAAGCTTTTGAACACTTAATGTTTTATTGATCGGGCGTCATACTATGTTTAATCGGCGGCTGTTGTCCATTTCTCTTCTGCCACTGCGGCTCCCAAATATATTAGCCACCCGAAGTGTAAAGCACTCTTCCTGTCGATGCGTATCACCCGTGTCCTTAACCTTTCCTTTTCCGTCGTTGCGGCTAAGAAAGTCATTTAGCTTCCAATGTCAATATCTTTCGACTTTCGATTGAGAGTTTTCCCGTCCGTGGGTCGCGTGTCCTTAACCTTTTCTTTTCCGCCGTTGCGGCTGTGAATAGGTCTACCCTACCGAGGTTAGCGCTCTGAGCCTCCGATGAAGTTCTCGTTTCCTGTTGTGGGTGTTTTCCTTCGAACCCATAGTTAGACGAAGTAGTGGTGCCAGCGTTTGTTAAGTAACGCAGTACATGGCCTTCTTAATGCTTATTCATTTTAGTTGATATGGTTTGAATGCGATTCCAATGAATGATGCACGTCGTTTGATTGCAGGTGGGTTCCAGAGATTGGTAAAACTACTGCGGCACGAAGGGAGACGGGCCGTTTGGTAGAGGTAGAGCCGAAACCAGCAGGATCGCAAGGAGGACAAGTGGAATAGAAGAAAAAAGCAGTAGCTACAAAGGCGCAGACCTAAAAAAACGATCAGTTACTAAATGGTTCATGAGTGCATACAGAAAAGAGAGAGGGATATGAATCATTTGGAGGACTGAAAGGTTGCACGCTTGTGGGAATCCCAAGTGGTCAACTGTTTTAGTTTAAATATGTGAAAGTTAGAACTTACAGGGGCTTTTTCCCTGGCAAACTTGTAAACTTTTGCTTGTAAGAGGAACTATTTCGTTTTACAAACCAGAAAGTGAAAATTTTCCCTGTTGGAGAAAATGCTATGTGGAATGGATCAATGCATTTAAATGAGAGATGTTGAATGGGAATTATTTCATTTTCAACTGTGTTTCATTAGCTGTGAGAATGTTCTAACTTCTTGAACCTATGTTCTTGTCTGAATATTCTTCAGTATCTTTACGATGTTCTTCCACTATGAGTAATGAAATGTTTTAATTATTGATGAGCTATCTTGTCTTGTATACTTTTACTTATGTTTATATGTTTGGTCATAAGAACAACTATCTGCGATTTTCCATAACACATGAACAGTAGCGCATTACTCATGAATTAATATCTAGCTCTCTAGAGATAGTTTAGTTAGTTTATTTTATTGCTGCATATGTGATTTAGATGCTTGTGATCCCTAAGACGAGAGGTAAGAACCTGCACATCACGTTGTGACTGCTCCTTGCATTCTTGTCACCCTGCATTGTTAATTAGGCACTTGCATCTCATACTTTAAGTCAAAAATACAAAAATACACGATGGACCGGGCCGCAACAAGTAAAACCTTTTACTTTTGTTTCTTGACCTACGGTAGCCGGACCGCAAACCGAACGGATTCCCTATACCAAAAAGTCACGGGCTAGTTGGGAACGTTGACTGGGGAGAATCCCTCACTGTTGTTTCCTGCGAATTTCCAAGCCTCAACAGAACACTAGATCCTTTACAATATGTGATTACATCATATAATATGGGTACAAGACCACGTATATTATAAAGGTGGATCAAAGCCACAATATACAATGATGAGTCTTCAAAAATATGGAAGCTATGTAGGTGAACACAACACAATATTGTGCAACTTAGGTTGTAGATGTGAACCTAAGGTCTTCGTCAAAATCCAAAGGAACTAGTACAATCTAGGCCATGTGAATAGATATGTTGAAGTTGAACATGGAAATGATTAAACAGATTGTCAATCAATAGGTGAAAACTGACAATTGAAGCAAAGGAGTTCACCAGTGATGATAGTGAATCCTAAGCTACCATCGTCAAAACTCTAGGTCTTCGCCTTAAGGAAGTGCTGATGAGAAACCATGTTGCGATGAGGAAGGAAATAGATCCTCCAATGGATCACAAGAGTGACTAGGAACTAGATAAGGGAATGTAGACACAAATAATATTCAAATAGGATAATGATGGAATCAGGATAATAATCAGATGCAAGGATAAATCCTTGAACAATGAGTACGACACAGAGATGACCCAAGGCAGATTTTAAATTTGTAGATAGAACAACTAGACTTATCTATCATGTAGGAGACATGATCATATTCCCCATGTATAAAGGACAAGTGGAGGAGTAATAGAATCGAAGTGATAGCTGAGCTGAAAGTGCACATTGAGACATGAGTATCTGAAATTTCAAAGAGTGATATGTTCAAGGAGGACATGCTGCCATCGTCTGTAACCCAAAAAGAAAAATTCTTCCTTATATTTCCTGTTAAATTTTAATGAGTCCAGGAAATTAAAATCAAGTCTCTCTTCATTTTTTACAAGCTTGAAGAGGGGAGAGAATAATGCTTGATAATGTCACTGATTCATGGATTTTACGAGCCCGAACTAGTACATGCTCGTTGGTGTTTTCATGTTTAGATAGTCTAAAAACTACAAAGAAGACTCCAGGGGGTTCCTTTTTCATCCAATTTAGTCTCCTGAGGCCAAAAAAGTATAAAACATACCAAATAAGAACTCTCTTATCTTTCGATGAAGAAAAGACGCACCTTTTCGGACTTAGTCAGGGAGGTTCGAAAAAGGTTAAATTACCACCTACCCAACGCTCCTTCAAGAGTAGCTTATAGCTTGAGTTTTACGAGTGTGAAAGAAAGCAATATCACTCGGAAATATCCATTTGGTTACGAGGAATGGGGCTTACAACAGTAAACTCGATGCTTTGTTCTTAGTGTTTAACGAGCATGACAAAGACATAAATTACACTCGAAATCTTTTTCATGTTTAGGTCTAGAGAATGAAAAAAATAAAACTAAGCTCATACCAGGCGCTCCTTTTCCATAAGTTTAGTCCCTCAGGTCCGGAAAAGTGATAACTCTATGCGTGAGAATACTCTTCTCAATCCTGTAGAAAAGAGAGCGATCCTTTCTCGTGTTATTCCACATGGTTCAAGAAAGTGATAACCTACCACCAATGTGGATGCCCATTCACATATTCTTAATGAGCCTGAACGAAAATTTTTACTCAACAGTCAAGTCTATTTTGAGGAGTTATACCTCTCCATAAGGGTGGGGATCCTTATAAAGGGGATAGCTTGTAAAAAGAGACCAAAATGAGGCTCAATTTGGTGTGAAAAATAGCTAAGAAGACTCCCCTAAACCTATGACAAATGCGGCATAAGTACCCAAAAAAATAATGTGTTCTAAACTAGGGTACTCATGGAAGGAAAGCCCTATCCACAGAAGAAAAATGGTATAGACAAGGTAATAATGGTTAAACACTATAGTCTGTGGTTAAAGTAGTGATCCTAGGATTAAGTTGTATTAGGTATAAATGCAAAAATGCATACAAATGACCAAAATCCTATCCTATATGACTGAATAACCACTTTAAGTAAGCTTGGACCTGTTGCATTAGGCAAACATGACATGGCATTAGTTTGATTTTTGATAGAAATTAAAACTATAGTCTAAAAACCCACATTTTGAAATTATTTCTATAAATAGTTCAAAAATAGAAATCAAAATCACCATTTGATATTTTTACCCAATATAGGAAATTTTTACCCCTGACTTCAATTGCTTGGTTTGGAAAAACAAGTGGATGATTTTCAAATCTGCAAGTGCCAGGTAAATCAGCTCTTCATACTCTTCCATTTCATCCATTCAAATTTTCAATTTTATGCAAAATTTTAATGTTTTAAGCCAATTTTAAAGGGGTCACATTGTATACGCAGGTATGTGACTTACACAGTCTTGTACACGCATTTTATACGTGACTTGCCCAAAGGAAACTCACGTATGATACGCGACATGTCCAAAGGACAGTCACGTATACTGCGCGACATTGAAAAAGTATACCTAGGGCCAAAATCAAGGTCTTTTAAAGAATTTTAATGTTTGATGGTGGCTTTATGGGCAGGAGAAAACATGGTATTGGCGTAAAGGGAGAGAGAACATGAAAACATTGACCAAGATGCACTTCATAGTGCCCCCACTGTGTAAGCATTTCGGCAAAGTGGGTTGTTAAATTTATTTTGCACCTCACCTATGCGGGCCACTGTCCGCTTACTGGATTTTTTGATTAACTACTGGGATCATGACTTAGGTGCCTTTGAACTACAAGGTGATATTTTGGAAATTACACCGGAATACATCTATTTCATAACGGGTTTGTCATGACGGGGAACACCTGTCAACCTAGAGGGTACCGACAGAGGTGGTGACCTTTCCAAGTGTTCAGGACTATATCAATGTTGGTCACTCTATATGCCAGTTAATTAAAACCATCATGCATAATGATCAATATAAATTGTCAACCCATAGAAGTCTTTTATTTCAAAGGTAACTTACACTATTTGTGCTTAAACACTAAGTAGTTGATGATTGAATAAACTATCCTACTTATCTATTTTGTCAAACTCTTCCCACAATCAAATTGATCTAAACTACTTATCTAAGAATTCAGAATTGCAATTACTTCCTACAACTTCAATCCAATAATGAATGGTTCTTGAAATAAATATCTAGAATTACTTTTGCAGAAAGTTGAATCCTAAATTACCAGACTATATGCAGATCCATTGTGACTAGTTAATCCAACCTTAATCTGGAAATGAGAAATGACAGGAATTGAATCAACAGTTCTAAACCATAGTCTACCTGAGCAAGACAAATAATTGAAAGGAAACTAAGGGATATCTTGACTGTTACAGCTATCGCACACATGCATAAAATAAGCTAACATACACAGTCGACTGTCACACCACACTGCTACAGCTTAAAGGAAATGCAAGTACTGAGTATTCAAGGAAACACAATGGTTAACATGACTGTTGCAGCTATTGAAACAAATGCATATAATGTAACATCCACACCACACAACTAATTAAGCAAACATCTAATTAGCTCGACGATCTCTATGGGAAGGCAAACCAAGCCTTCGATCAGGGACACCGAAACTAACACAAGTTAAAACATGGAGATCTGAATAATCATGATCCTTGTATTAATATGGCAAAATGAAGATACAGTTTCTGTTACAGCTTACACAACACAATATGATATTGTCTAACCCCTCGCTTTGAATTCTCCCCTTTACTTATACATCAACAAACATAACCCTCACCCACTAATATCGGGCAGCCATGATCTACGATCTTTAGGCTTCCCTGTTACATGCACTGTCACAACTGTGATTGGAATTAAACAGAGGCAGGGAATACAGGAAATTCTGTTTCCTGAGCTATTAAATGAATAATAGAACCAATTCAAGAAAGTCCTGGATGATTGCAGCTAACTTCAAGCAGTGGCACGTTGTTGTATCTCAATCTGTTGTAGCCGTGTCTATTGCAGCCCGCATGGAATGATTACCCTTGATTGGATCTAGGTGTATAGACAAGACTGGAAAGTTACGGCTAATAGTGTATGCTCATATCCTCTCTGGACCGCTTGGACTGCTACACCTATAACCTTTCACATCTTGCACTATCTTTGTGAAATCATAATAAGTTAACATAATGCAGGAAGCAAAGCCCTGATTATAACAAGCATAAGCATTAATAAGATGAAACAATAAATAATTATACCTGTGAAGATTCAGGGCTTAAGTGAGGAAAGAATGTTTGTTTTGTGCATAAAATGGAATAAGACAGGACAAACAGGGTATAAGGGATGTGGTTATAAAGGGGCATTTTGGGATCCAACATCTTCCCCCAACTGCTCTGTTGCATGTCCTTGTGCAACAACATCCATTAGTCTAAATTAGAATCTAGAAATGTGACTCGCTCATGGAGAGATGAAAAGTTATATGAGGATTCAAGTGATCCCATCCCTTCTAGATATCCATTGTGGGAAACCCAATATTTCCAGCACAACCTTTCTTCTGCTTTAGTCAATGAAAAATATTCCTTATATGGTTTTGCTGGCCACCAGATATGAAGGAATTTAAATTTGAGCCCCAACTAGTTAACTCCACATTTTCTCATGTAATCGACGTACCCTTCAACCCTAGGGAGAGCCTATTTAACATTCTTGAATCAATAAGGGTCCCTTTTCTTAATTGATGAAGGGGAATCCTGCCACCTATGCTTACTGCCACCCAAAGCCAAAATATTGCTGCTTGGAAATTTGGCTAACACAAGTGGAGATGACTTGCTCTTGAAGCTCGACCAGCTGTTGAGTCTAGATGGGAAATTTAAACCTCCGTGGTTGATGATTATGAATAAGTCGAGGGTATTAAGGGTCACACCGAATCCAGATATTACACTAAGCCTCATTGTGAGAGCTTGACTGAAATGAATCCTCCCATTGCACATGGTTGTTGACAAAAGAAGAAAAATCCCTCAAATGGACATCACCTAGGTGAGAAGCAGGATTTGAAATTGGTCCAAGGGGCAAACCATTCCATGCAAATAGATCTCACAAAAAATATTCTGCTCAGTAAAGCTACTTTTCATGAATGTTTCCAAAAACTGGTCTGAAGATGCTACTTCATAAGGTCTCCCTTCTTTTAGTGCCTTCATCTTAAACCAAGTGAACTGTTCATATAAGAATACAGGATAAGAGGGGGATGGAGATATAGAGCTCATCAATTCTCGAGAGATAATGTACAATTGGTCTTTCTCCTTTTGCATGGACTTGAACTTCTTTAACTCCTTCAATTATTTCTGTACTTCTTCCCAACGGTACTTTTGGTATATTAGCTCTTCTACCCATTTTCCCCTCAATTCACTGATAATATTCCTATGCTAAACAATGGGAATCATTCCTTGTTGGTATCTATCCACCTCACTTTTCCATTTCTTTACTTCTATTTTCAGCAGTGAGAGTTCTTCTATTAGACCTTGAATCTTTTCCTTTCATGTGTCCTTCTCCTCATCAGAGTCTAAATTGACAAATTCTTGAGAAGATTGCGTCCATACCTTATTATCCAATGTTTCACTCTAATTGTTCTGGATCGGAAGTGACACAAATTCCTCTTCCACCAGTGTTTCAACAACTTCTTCCTGCAAATGTACTTTTGCAATCAATTATGAGGATGTTGGTTCTTGAGTGACAGAACCTCCTTCCCGAAACCTCTTTTTGTCAAATTCAAAAGACAATGGTGAAGATGTTGGTTCTTGTGTGGCAACATCTTCATGTGTTCCAGTCTTAGTATCTTCTCAAGTTTCAGCTTGAAATTCTTGATTCTCGGTTGTGGCTTCAACCAGGGGCTACAGAGATGTTGGTTCTCATGTAACAACTTTCTGCTCTTCCAAATCCTCTAGAAACTTGGGTTGCTCCTGATTTACTTCCATATCCCATGAGATATGAGGTTGGTCCCCAATTATTTTAGTGTCCCCAGATAAATGAGATTTCTCCCCAAATGTTTCGGTATCCCTTGATGGCTAGGACTGCATCTGTTCATCTTCTCCCAATTCCATATAAGGGATTATGTCCATCTCACGATCAGTTACCCCTAGATGAATGGGAGTCTTGGAAAGGTTTTCTGAGGATATTGGTTCTTGTGTGACAATATCCTAATCAACTTCAACATTTTTCTATTGCTGAATTTCTCCCTCCACTAGTTCTGTGTCCTGAGATTGTTCCAGGGTCATAGTAAGGACTCCTAGGTTCATATCAGGGATTGTCTCAACCTCTGGCTCACTTACTTCTAATTGAGTATCATTTGCAACAAATATTTCTAGGGTTGTTGGTTATTGTGTAACAACACCCTATGGCTAAGCCTGAAATTGATCGCATTCCCTTACCTCTACATCAGGGATCCCTTCCACTTTTGGTTCTTCTTTATCTCTCAATTCTCCCTTAGATGTTCCTTTGTCTTCTCCAACTGTTTGTGTGGGTTTTTGTGTCACAAATGCATGCAGTGTGACTTTGTATCCTGATTGGATAAATATTTCTCCACACTCGGGGAAAACTAGTTTTTTCAATTCATCACCTTCCTCAGTTGAAAGTGATGCTTCAATCCGATCTGCAGCTTCCACACTGTGTGTGCAATCTCCTTTCCACCTGTTTTTGACATGTTTTCTTCCATATTTCCATTTCCTTCTGAAGCGCTTGCACCTCTTCCTTCAAAAAACCATTTTCAAACAGAATTCCCTCAATTTGAGGTTCCTTTGCAACAGGTTCTTGTGGGGCAACAATTTCCTTGGGTCTCAAGATGGGAAATTTGATGTTCGATTCAATATTTGCCCATTTTTCCCGTGTTGTTTCTACTACTGTGACTGATTTGGTTCTCCTTCTTCTCATTAGCCTTGACGCCTACACCTCCTCCTTTGATATTCTTCTCTTCCTTTGCGGTAGAGGGGATTCCAATTCCGTAGCTGATGTAGAAGGAATGTTTCTTATTTCAACATCTTCTCTGGACTCTCCCATCTCTGTTTCCTCCTTGATAAGAGTTCCCCTCCATTCTCGAGAAGATTTGATGGTGAAAACCTCTACATTTTATTTTGTCATCATGGCTCCTACAACTTCAACTTCTGCTGATGGAGCTCCCAAATCCTCTATCCCTTTTGCAGGGTTTGTTATCAGATTCTTCTTCTTGGTTATCGGATTCTGTTTCATCCCCCTCTTCCTGATCATCTGATTCTGCCTCATCCCCTTCTCCTTGACTATCTGATTCTGCCTCATCTTCCCCCCCAACTAAATTAGAGGGAATCCGGTCCTCTTGCTCTTCTTCCATCCCCCCCAACTGGGTTGGCGCCTCCTCTTCTTCCTATGTTTGAACACCCCTCAAGAGTGCAGGTGCTTCATACTCTATTTGAACACCACGCAAAAGTACAGGTCCCTGATTTATTGGTGGTTGGCCAGTGAACTGCTCCCAAGTTTGGTTTCTCTGAGCTAAGGCCCTTAAGATGAGCAATTTGATCAGGCCCTGATGGGCGAGGGATGAGTATGGGTGTCTGGATGATTTCACAAATGCCACCATATAATGCAAGTCTTTAAATAGATAAAAGGGCATATTGACTAAATCCCTATGGTGCAAATGAGACAGTAAAGGGAAGTCATAGAAATACATAGTTTGATATCTATCTTCACACGTAATGTACTTCTTCAATAATATTGCCACTTCATTCTAGGGATGAGGTAATGAGTGTAATGATATCCCCCTATTCGCTTGGCAAACCTCTTCACTAGCTAGCAGAAACTCCTACATTGCAGCAGCATTCCGGACTCGTCTTCCAAACCAGGATCTTCCATTTTGAGGAAGGCCCATGACTTCTGCTACCACCTCTTCAGTAACTTCTATATGTAACCCCATGACCTATGAATGGGTTTCTTTGATATTAAAAGAAAATTGCATAACTATTTCTCAATGAAAACCACTTAATCGTTGGAAAAAATTAGTCCAGCCAACAGCTGCGAAGATGGAAAAAACCTCATCATTTCTGTGCAATTCCTGCATGTTTGTAGGTGGCATGTCTGGTTGGGATACCCATGGTTCCTATCCTTCTGAATTATGGTATCAGTTCAATAATTTACAGACCCAGTAATGGAGGTTACAGTACAGAGTAACGCACGAACAACTGATGTTGGGGTTGATCAAATTAGGAAAGTTAAGACAGTCGAAAGCAAGGAATCATTAGTAAGATTTGGCCCCAAATTAGGAAGAATTTGACGGCCATAAGATAAGCTCGAGTACCCATAAGATAGTGCATATGGATAGTTAACGAAGCATGGGTATAATGACAGGTATGAAAAGGTGAGCATGATTAATTTTGTCAAATCTAATTAATGCTTAATCATGTAAATAATCAGAACCGTACCTTAGCAATTATGCAATGATCCGTGATTTCTCAAGATAATACAGTGTGTCAAATGCTACCATCAATTTTAAACATAATTGCGCGCGTACTGTGATGATGTTCCTCCTGGTGAGCCAAAAACTGTCTTTGCAACTTTGACGGAAACATAATTGAAGTCATGAGGTGAGTTGAAATTAACAAAATCACGAGCGGCAAAAATTTCAGAAAAATCTGGAGGAGTCGCAGCCCTTCTGTGGATAAATCTGGAGGATTCGTAGCTGCGAAAAATACGAGAGTTTTGCTAAAATTGGTGGAGTCACAGTCGTGAAAAATAGAAAAAGTCTGCTAGAATTGGCGGAGTCACAGCAGTGCGAAACGAAAAAATAGGCACGTTTTACGGAGTCGCAGCTGCACGGAATGGGAAAATGAGAAGGTTTTTACGGAGTAGCATATGCGTGGAATGGAAAAATAGGCATGTTTTACAGAGTCCCAGCTGCATGGAATGGGAAAATGGGAAGGTTTTTACAGAGTCGCAGCTGCATGGAACGAAAAAATAGGCAAGTTTTACAGAGTCACAGATGCACAAAACAGTAAAATGGGAAGGTTTTTACGGATTCGCAGCTGCACGGAATAGAAAAATAGGCATGTTTTACGGAGTCGCAGCTACACAGAACAGGAAAATGGGAAGTTTTTTACAGAGTCACAGCTGCACAGAACGGAAAAATAAGCATGTTTTACTTCCTACAACTTCAATCCAGTAATGAATGGTTCCTGAAATAAATATCTAGAATTACATTTGCATAAAGTTAAATCCTAAATCACTAGACTATATGCAAATCCATTGTGACTAGTTAATCCAACCTTAATCTAGAAATGAGAAATGATAGGAATTGAATCAACAGTTCTAAACCATAGTCTACTTGAGTAAGTAAACCTGAGCAAGACAAATAATTGAAAGGAAACTAAGGGAGAGCTTGACTGTAGCAGTTATCACACACATGCATAAAAGAAGCTAACCTACACAGTCGACTGTCACACCACACTGGTGCAGCTTAAAGGAAATGAAAGTACTGAGTATTCAAGGAAACACAATGATTAACATGACTGTTGCAACCACTGAAACAAATGAATATAATGTAACATACACACAACACAGCTAATTAAGCAAACATCTAATTAACTCGGCAATCTCTGTGGGAAGGCGAACCCAGCGTTAAAACAGAGATGTCGAAAATAACACAAGTTAAAACACAAAGATCTGAAGAATCTTGCTCCTTGTATTAATATGGAAAAATGAAGATACAGTATCTGTTACAGCTTACACAACAAAATCTGATATTGTCCAACCCCTGGCTCTGAATTCTCCCTTGTAATAATACATCAACAAACGTAACCCTCACCCACTAATATCGGGTTGCCATGAAGATCTATGATCTTCAGGCTGCCCTGTTACATGTGCTGTCATAGCTATGAGTGGAATTAAACAGAGACATGGAATATACAAAATTCTGTTGCTTGAGCCAGTAAATGAATAACAGAACCAATTCAAGAAAGGCCTAGATGATTGCAGCTAACTTCAAGTAGTGGCGCACTGTTGTAGCTCAGTCTATTGCAGCCGTGTCTGTCACAGCCCGCATGTAATTATAACCCTTGATTGGATCTGCATGTATATACATGACTGGAAAGTTACATATGATAGTGGATGCTCATATCCTCTCTGGACCGCTCGGGCTGCTACACCTGTAACCTCTCACAACTTGCACTATATTTGTGAAATCATAATAAGTTATCATAATGCAAGAAGCAAAGTCCTAATTATAACAATCATAAGCATTAATAAGATGAAACAATAAATAATCATACCTGTGAAGATTCAAGGCTTGAGGAAAGAATGTATGTTTGGTGCACAAAATGGAATAAGACAAGACAAACAAGGTATAAGGGATGTGGTTAAAAAGGGGAATTTTAGGATCCAACAATCAACACCTATCGCACACCCGACACTCATAAAAGGGGAACTTGGATCCCTATTTCTCATATTAGTAACTTTCCATTACAAGTGTTGGTAAGCACAATAGTGAGGGTTGCAGGATCGTCATCACTCCATCTTGGAACTCAGAACCAGATGAGAATTGTTGTAGAATTCCTGCAGGGAGTTGTATTTGACTGGTGCTCGGGAGTAATCCCGATAATGAAGAAGCAAGTCTCTGACTTCAAGAGAGGTCGATGGAAGAGATTTGGCTATTCTAGTATATTGGTAGCCTTCTTCTTTGAGAGGGTGCCCTACATCAGCCCTATAGTACCTCTACCAACATTCTCTCCCCATCAGCCTAGACTAAGTAGGTGAGGAGAAATTTTCCTTCGCCAGGGAGGCGATGGCTCGGTTCAAAGTGTCTATGATGATGACTTCTATCTATGGTGGGGATGATAGCTACCAGCACTGGAGCAGTTTCCATATGCTAGGATGGATTTTCAAGCTGAAAATGACCTTGTCCTCCCTCCTGGAGGAGCATGGGGAGCATCAGGTATTTTGGCTTTTCAAGTTTATAAAATTTTATGAGTTTTTAATCATAAAGATATATACATATGCATAAGAGTTATTAATCCTTTTGATGTTTAAAATGCAGATAGTGGACCAGTCCGCCCTTATGAGAATCCTCGTATGTATGTACGACCAGTGGCAGGAGAGGATCAAGGTTTGATTAGGGTTCTTGAGGGGAAGCTAGCCAGGCTTACCCAAAGAGTCTCTAATTTATGCATTGAGCAAATCCCTGCCATTATGCAGGAACTAGTAGTTGGTATTCCACCCACTTGGATATGCCTTATGAGGAGGGTAGCTAGGGTGGTACTTGTTTACATAGAGATCACGGAGGCTGCTGTAGCTGAGGAAGCTGAGAAGGCTCGAGAACAGGATGACCAAGGTGACAAAGATGACTAGGGTGGTCAGGATGACCAAAGTGGTCAAGATTAGACCTAGGAGCATTTTATAGATTACGATCCAATTTTTGTACATTTTTGTATATTTATACAGCTATGACTGGATCTGAGGATCAAGAAATCGACCTATCTATATTGAAAAATATTTACACACACATATATATAGATATATTGCCAGTTTATTTACATGTGTTTTACAATGTATCTGTTGTATATTTTTATGGAATGTTTGTTAAATGCCAATCTAAGATATAATTCACATATGCATCAGTTAATGAATTTTGATTTCTTGGAATATGATTGAATGCAATAAAATCAAAATTTATTTCCAATAACCTAACTTGCAAGAACTGATGTAATAAAATAGGGTTTCACACCTGATAAGCTCGATTGAGCTGGGAAACCACCAATTGAGAGTCAAGTATAACTTCCAACAGGGTGATGCCACGTGACACGACATCTCATAAAAGCTCAATGGAGACCATGTATTTAGCCACATTATTGGTAGCAGGACCTAGGCAAGCACCTCTAGAGGCAACTAGCTATCCTGAGGGTGAGTAAATAACCCATTTGGCTGAAGCCAGGTTGCAAGTGTGACGACTAGCGCCATTTTTAAAATCTATGAACCACTCAAAAGACATCTGTAACAACCAACAGATGATATAAGAACACAAACTGGCTAGCTATTCTACATAAAGTTACATACAAGAAAAATATAAGAAAAAGTGCTAAGCTTAAGCATAGTAATTCTTTAGGTAGAGCCCGTTTCTAGGCTGAGGAAGCTTATTCCCTTCGAAATCAGTTAATTCATATGCCCCTTTCTTCAGCACTTTTGAAAAATGAAAAAAGATGTAGTTTCCCCATCAGCCTTATAGGTGGGCATTGCCTCTTCCCACTTCATGAAGTAATCCATAGGGACAATGATGTATTTGTGCCCCCAGCCGAAACTAGGTTGCATGTCACGTAATATATCCCCCACTTGGTGAAGGGGGCCACTGTAATGACAAGAAATAACGGAGTAGGATGCGACCGCATATTTCTCGTGTAAAGCTGACAAGGATGATAGTGCTTCACGACTTCCACACAATATTTAAAGATCGTGGGCCAGAAATAACCGGTACGTAAAATATTTTGGGTCATTTCTAACCCAGATAAATGACCCCCACATGCTCCACTATGGGCATAATTTAGGACAATATCAGCCTCTTCGTGGGTAAGGCATCGACTTAAAACAGAGTCTACCCCTCTTCGATACAAAGTGTCTCCAATGATGAGGTATTTTTTCGCATGTGTAAGTAATTTGCCTCACTCTGCCCGCAAAAATCTTGCAGGACACTTCAGAGTATGGAGATAGATAAGTATATCTCCATACCAAGGGTCAAAGGTGGAAATCAAGAAAATGTGCTCATATGGGAATGATTCTTCTTCAATTGCTATATCTTCTTCAACTGGAAACTCTGCAATGAGCTCTGCAAAAACTAAGGATTTGGCGGATTGAAAATCTAAGTCAAACTCCTAGAGAATGACTATTCATTTGTTCAATTTGCATCCTACTATGGGTTGGGACAAGACATATTGGAAAGGATTGAAATCCTCCACTACTACTGTAGTCCTTAGTAAGATATAGTGACGTAAGCTCTGAACAACATACACAACTGCTAAGGCCAACTTTTCGATGTGGGAGTACCTATGTTCAGGGCCAGCTAAAGCACGACTAAGATATTAGATGACATGCTCTTGGAGCTTATCATCCTCATGGACTAGCAGTACCCCAATGGCAGACTCAGATGCAGCCAGATACAATATAAAATCATGAGAGTAATCTAGCGGACGCAATAAAGGTGCCTACAACAAAGATTTCTTTAATGCCTCAAACACAAGTTGTGCGGTCTCATCCCATATAAATGGGGTGTCCTGCATCAACAGGCGCATGAAACCTTTAGTGATCTTGGCATAATTCATGATAAAACGTTGAAGAAATTTAGACTTTCCTTGCACGCTCCGAAGTTTCCTGATGGAACAAGGAGGAGGGAGATTTACAATGGCCTCAACTTTCAAAGGATCCACCTGAATACCTTTTTTAGAATCAATGAACCCAAGTAGCCTACCTGACTCAACACAGAAAACATACTTGTGGGGATTCAATAGTATTTTATAATGCCTGCATCGTTCAAAAATTAAACGCAAGTGATCTGGGTGATCGATCCTCTTACAAGAATGTGTTGGTAGATCATCTAGGTAGGGTTCGATAATATATTTGATGTCATGGAAGGCAAAATTCATTTCCCGTTGAAAGGTAGCCCCTGCATTTTTCAATCCAAAAGGAATTTTCTTATACGCAAATGTACCCCAAGGAAAAATGAAAGTTGTTTTATGTTGGTCTTCCGGCTTGATTTGAATATGATTATACCCGTAGAAACCATCCATAAACAAAAATACTTCACTCCCCGCACAAGCATTAATGATTTGATCTATGAATGGTGTGGGGTAGTTATCCTTAGGACAAGATTTGTTTAAATTGAAAAACTCAGTACACACACATATTGTCCCTTTCTTTTTATCGACAGGAACAGAGTTGGATACCCATTCCATCAAAGCTATCGGGTAAATAAAACTATCTTTCAGCAGCTTTTCAACTTCAACCTTAACGACTACCACTTTACATGGATTGACAGGTCTAATTTTTTGTCGAACTGGTTTGGCATCAAGATAAATTTGGATTTCATGTTTGACTATCGATGGATCTATGCCTAGAATATCCTCATATGACTAAGAAAACACGTCCCAGAACTCCTTAAACAATCCTGTATAGATAACAATCTCCTCCAGAGAGCATTTTGCATCGATATATACATTTTCCACAATGTTGGGATTTGCAGAGATGTTGATATGAATAGTAACGAAAATTTTTTCTATGGAAATTGAAACCAAGAGATAGAACAATTACACTCACAAAATTTCTAATCAAACATGCAAAATTAACATCAAAGGAGACTGAAATTGGAGCATAACACTAATCTGTATTGAATAAGTGTACAATAGCCAACCTTGTGAAGTAATAGGCTGCTGCAATATATAATGACATGAGAGATTTAAATGCATAAGGATGCTATTTGAAATAGTCAAAAAGTAGGCTTACTAAATCTAGTCAAATCCCCCATAGGTGCATAAAGCAGTTTCCAAATCCACCAAGATGCTCACGGATTGGCTAAGTCAAGTAGGCAAGCTAATAAGGGATGGAAATACAACTCATACATTTTTTTATTAGGAGAAAAGGAGGTAGGATGATGTGGGAAAAAAACAAGTCAACTACACCTAGTCTACCTTTTCCTTTTGCCTTAATTCTCAATAAAACAGGAAGCTTTGCAAAAAAAGCAAATATGTGCTTTGGAGGATTTGGAATAAAGAAAACATGCTAAATATGGTTTTCAGGAGGTTTCCCAAGTGCTCCATGACTCATTTTTAGCAATTGTTGACTTCTATGACATGTAGAAGGAAACTAGCATAGAGTGGAATCTAGGAGACTAGGTAATAAGACAAAAATGATTTAATTAATGTCTAAGATAGGTAACTATAGGTTGATTATTCTAAAACTCCCCCTTAAGCCTGACTTATGAGTAAATATCAGAAAAAATTAGGGCCTAGCAACAAGGCTTATTCACCCTTTACATACTGCTTTTCCATACAACCAAGGAAAGAGGCAAAAACCTAGTGGGGAAATCCTCTCTTAAACATGGACTGTAAAACAAAAATTGAAAATATTGTTATCAATCATGATTTACACCATGATCAACAATCCCCAACAGTGATTTGATATTTTTGAATGTCTTCTCATAAAAAAATTTGGTGAAGATGTATGCTACTTGTTCTGAAGATGCACAGAAGAGTAGATGAATGGTGCCATCATGCACAAACTGTATGATGTAGTGCATATGTATCTCAATGTGTTTGGTTCACTGTCTCTAAATTGGATCATTGTAGATTCTAATGGTGCTCTGATTATCACAATAGATAATAGTTGAAAACTCTGATTTGAAGCCACATTATCCAAGTATTCCCTGTAACCACAAACATTGAGTTGTTGCATTTACAACTCCTCTATACTGTGCTTCTGTAGATTAGAGTTCTATGGCACTCTGCTTCTTGCTTGACCAACTGATTGGTCCTTTTGCAAGCATGAACACATATCCTGATGTTGAATTTCAATCTATGTTGTCACTTGCCCAATCACTGTCAGTAAATCCAATCAAATCAAGATCAGATTTTGCTTTGTAGAAGATCCCATGAGTTCTTGTTCTTTGAACAAAGTTTAGGATCCTTTTGGCTGCCCTCCAGTGGATCTCATGAGGATGATCCATGTATCTTCAAGCCACACTAATTGCATAAGATATATCAGGTTGAGTGTGTGTAAGATAAAGCAAACACCCAATCAACTGCCTATACAGTGTATTATTTACCATAGGAGAAGAACCTGCTTCTTCAAGCTTAACTCCTGAAAGGAAGGGAGTCTTTCTTGGCTTGCAATATTTCATGTTGAACTTGTTCAACAAATATAAGGCATACTTGGACTGATGTACTTTTATTCCATGTTGGGATTGAGAAATTTTGAGACCCAAAAATTGGCTCAACAATCCCAAATCTGTCATAGAAAATCCATGGTTCATTGCATCCTTCAAGGAGGCAATCTCTTTCTTTGAAATTCCTATAATCAGAAGGTCATCCACATACAAGACAATAATCATCAAAGAACCATGAATCAGGCTTCAAATAAACATTAGGATCAGACTTGCATTGAACAAAACTCAATGACAACAAAAAGTCATCAATCTTGGCATACCAAGCCCTGGGGGGTTGCTTGAGCCCATATAATGATTTCTTTAATAACCTGCACACTAAATATGGATTAGAAACAAAACCTTCAGGTTGCTTCATGTAAATCTCTTCAGTGATATCTCCATTTAGGAAAGCACACTTCACATCCATGTGATGTACCTCCCACTGCTTCGAAGCTGCAATGGATAAGGCTAGCCTTATGGAGTCCATCTTTGCCACTGGTGCAAAGGTTTCATTGTAGTCAATACCATGTACTTGTGAGTATCCCTTGGCTACCAATATTGCCTTATATTTCAAAGGTGAACCATCAGCATCAAAATTAGTCTTGAAAACCCACTTACATTGAACTAGCTTCCTCCCTGGGGGAAGATCAATCAGTTCCCAAGTGTTGTTCTTCTGGAGCGAGTTGAATTCTTCTTTCATGGTTGTTTGCCATATTGGATCATGTGCTGCATATTCATATGTCTATGGATATGATTCAACCATTAGATAGAACTTCTTATCAAATAAAGGATCTTTCATACAAAGGGCACTCTCAAACTGAAATATAGTCCTCCTAGTGTCACTAGGATTTCCAGCTAGTTCCCCCGTTGCATGAATGGTATTTTCTACCCATTTTGGTATTGTAGGACTGTCAGTATCTGCAATCAAATATTCATTATCAAACATATCAGAATCAGCAAATTCATTTGTCTCTCCACTTACAATCAATAAATATGGTGGTGAAGAAGACTCTCCAACTTCAACTGCTACTAAAGGCTCTTCTTGGAACTGAACACTTCTTTCAATGAAAGATTTGTTAGTGCTCAAGTTGATTAGCTTGTACCCTTTTGAATCTTTAGAATACCCAAAAAATAGGCACTATTGGATTTGGGGCTGCAAAGCCTTTCTCTTTTCAGTTGGAATTCTATCCCAAGCCTTTGAGCCAAAAATCCTGAAATGGGTCACATCTGACTTGTGCCCACTCCAAGCTTCAAAAGGAGTCATACCATAAAGCTGCTTATGAGACACCCTATTCTGGATGTAGGATGCACAGTTTATAGCCTCGACCCAAAACTTTGGTGGAAAAGTCTTAGCCACCATCATGTAGGTTGCCATCTCCTTCAGTGACTTGTTCTTTCTCTCAGCAACACCATTTTGTTGTGGTGTGTAAGGGATCGAATGCTGCATCTGAATACCTACATCTTTAAAATACTAAATGAACTCATACTTGACACACTCACCACCATTGTCAGATCTCAGGATCTTGAGTTTCCTCCTAGACTGTTTTTCAACCAAGGCTTTAAAGACTTTGAAGAGGTCAAAAACTTCAGACTTATGCTTTAGGAAGTGAACCCAACAATACCTGGAAAAGTCATCTATGAAGGTCAGTGCATATTTGGCTTGAATCATGGATATATGAGGAAATGGACCTGAAACGTCACTATGGATCAACTCAAGAGGTGTAGAGGTTCTCTCATGACTAGCTCTCTCAAATTTGTGGTCTGGGTATTTTCCTAGGATACAACCTTGACAGACTCCCTTGGAAAAATTGATCTTTGGTAACCCTATGACCATATCTTTTTCACTCAAATCAAAAAGTGCTTGTAGTTAATATGGCCAAATATTTCATGCCAAATCTCTCTTGCCTCATTAGCATGAATCAGAAGAGCAGAGGGGTTTGAGTAGGGTAGAAAATGGGAAAACATGTATACCTTCGAAGTGGATCAACAACAACTTTTGCTATGAATTTACCATTCGAAATCTCATTGATTTCAACATCATCAGGGGAGAAGATGAACTTCTTTGGAGACCCAGTGTGAGTCATCTGATACACTGACAAGAGATTAGAGGCAAGACCTGGAACATACAACACATTATTGAACTTACCATGGTCAAGATCAATCCTTCCTTTCCCCAAACTGTCAGTGAGAGAGTCATCTCCAAAAACTATTGGTGGACCTTTCGACATGTCAAGATAGGAGAATGACTCTTTTGTCGAAACCATATGTCTAGAAGCTCCAAAGTCTATGATGAAGCTAGGTGAGCTTGATGTGCCAGCAACCAAGGCATGTACTCTCTCTTTGTCCTCTAAATTTGATCCTCCTTCCCTCTTCTTTGAGCAATCAGGAAGGGAGATGTTATTCTTCTCCAGGAGTTGGGTCAACATGTCGATTTTCTTCTTCATACAAGAGCTCTCAGGATGATATCCCTTACTGCAGTATGCACATGTGCACATTTCTCCTTTGTTCTTCTTCTTCTGGAAGTTCTTCTTGGAACCTTGGGGATCCTCTTGAGACTTGTTCTTGTCTCTCTTTTGCTCAGGTGGCTTTTTATATTTTTTATTTCTTTTTGAATCCACCCTTGAATCTCTAGCAACCAAAGCTTGGTATTTGGAAGGTTTGATGGTGCCCATCATCACCAACTTATCTTGTTCCTGTGTGAGGGATTCCATGAAATCTGCAAGCTTAGGCATCTTCCAGGCTTGAGTTTTCAACTTGGTGGCATGAAAGGTCAAAAAAACACTGAATAGTCAGGGCCAAGCTTCAAGAGTATGGCCAAAACTAGTTTATCTTCCTTCTTTTCAATCCCACACTGTTTTAGTTGCAAAACAAAGGGCTTTAAACTTGGAAAAATAGAGTTGCAAGGATTTGAAGCTACTGGGACTCAAGGAGATCATCTCATTCTCGATTTGATTTCCGCTCATCTCATCTATCTTACCAAAAATCTCTATAAGCTTCTCCCACACTTCATTCGGTGATGTCAATCCATCAAGATGGAAGAGGAGGTCTCTTGAAATGCTCAGACACAAAAGACCATAGGCCTTATCCCTCCTATTGTGCCATTTGATTTTCTCTGCAGCTGCATTGGGGTCTTCCTCAATTTCCATAGTAACCCTGTAGAGACCTTTCACTCTCAACAATATCTCCATCTCATCTTTCCATTCAACTAAATTAAATGGAGTCAAGACGATCTTCTGAGATTGGTCCATAGCTCAGAAACTGTGCCCTTCAATTAGCAGAATATGCTCCTAGTCAACATGTCAAACCTGCAATAGAAATATGGAAGGAGAGAAATCGATATACAAAGGATCTGATACCATGTGGAAATCAAACCCAAGAGATAGAAAAATTACACTCACAAAATTGCTAATCAAACATGCAAAATTAATATCAAAGGAGACTTAAATTGGAGCATAACACTAATCTGTATTGAATAAGTGTACAATAACCAACCTTGTGAAGTAATAGGCTGCTGCAATATATAATTACATGAGAGATTCTAATGCATAAGGATGCTATTTGAAATAGTCAAAAAGTAGGCTTACTAAATCTAGTCAAATTCCCCATAGGTGCATAAAGCAGTTTCCAAATCCACCAAGATGCTCACAAATTGGCTAAGTCAAATAGGCAAGCTAATGAGGGATGGAAAGACAACTTGTTGAGGCCTGGAAATTCGTAGGCAACAATAGCAAGGGATTCTCCCCAGTCGACATTCCCAACTAGCCCGTGACTATTTGGTGTAGGGAATCCGTCCGGTTTGCGGTCTGGCTACCGTAGGTCAAGTAACAAAAATAAAAGGTTTTACCGGTTGCGGCCCGGTCCACCGTGTATATTTTTGTGTTTTAGTTTTAAGTATGATATGCAAGTGCCTATCTAAAATACAGATTGATTCAGAATGCAAGGACTGGTCACAATGTGATGCGCAAGTTCTTACCTCTTGTCTTAGAGTCTCTTGCAACTGAATCACACACATCAAAGAATTAAAACTAACTACCTAACTTATCCCTAGGGAGAAACATTATTATTTATTAACAAGTAATGTATTTTGTACATGCATTGTGAAAAAATCACAGATAGCTGATACTTCTTTCAAAACACATGAACATTTTAAGATATTTGAACAACCAGATAGCCAATTGTTTATGAAAAACATTCATTACTCATAGTGGAAATTTTCATAAAATAAACTAGAGATCATTTATACAAGAACATAGGTTCAAAGAGTTAGAACCATCTCACAGTCAATGGACACAAAGCTGAAAACGAAATAGTTCCTCTTCAACAAATCCATAGCATAACATTTGAACATTCCACCAAGCTTTCTCCAACAGGAAAACTGTAATTATCTATTGCAAAAGGAAATAGTTCTTCTTACAATATGTCTTCACCAATCTAACTGGGAAAAAGCCCCTTTCTCATCTAACTATTCTATATTTATACAAAAAGAACAAAACTGTTGGGCTGCTCACGAATGACTCTTGGGCTTCCCCAATGCTTCACCTCCCACGCTTTGTTTCAATAAGTGCTTATAAAATTTACAATATATTACAATAACAAATAAAGTGCTCATGATGAGGGTCCCGCATGACTATTCAAAAAATTCTTCCATGCTGAAGCCTCTGAGGCAATGCTTTCAAATTCGGAAGGTTCTAAGAAATGAATATTTATTTCGAATTTAGCAGCTTGATTTCTTATTGCTTCTATTCTAGACGCGCTCAGGTGAAATTGGTCCTCTAGCAACTGCACACTAACCGTGGAATGAGCTACTTCATTCCTCAGGGTTTGCTCATCCAAGGATTTGATGTGCTGGATCCTTTGTTCATCCTCCTGATATCTTCTTTGTAACAACTCCATAAACAGGCTGTGTTCTGGAAACGTATCCATTCTCTGTTCATCTTCAAACTGGAAAAGATTATACGTAATCAAAATTATCCTGAAGAACTCTGCACAAGCCCCCTTTTTCTTCTTGACAGCCTTCTTGAATTCTTCAGCTGTGTTTATGGAAAACTCTAGTAAATCATAGTATTACTTAAGGGCTTGTTGATCTTTTGATGGTAGATCTGTAGGGGTTTCTTCATTGGCTTCCAATCTCGCCATCCTTCCTGTTAGGACTTCTAAAATGTCCTGCGACCTGTCTACAAAATATGAAGAGGTTTCCAAAATCTCTTCTAGCTGATTTTCTACCTGCAAGAGCTTGCACCTTTCTTCTTCTATAGCTTCCTGCAGCTGGTGCATCTTGCTCCTCTGTGCCAGAACATGCTCCTTGAAAGGATGAATATTGGCTTGTTGTTCCCTGGCCTCTTCTAGAGTGACTGTTAATGAGGAAACCTGTTCTCTCAGCTCTGCCGTCTGCCCCTAAGATTTCTTGCCAGATTCCTCCAACGTAGCCTTCTGTAGCTCCAATTCCCCTATCTTTCCTAGCAATTTCTCCCTTTCTATCTTCAACTCTTGACATTCCTGCTGCACTTTCTCCAGACTTCCTTGGGCGGCCTCCATATATCTCTTCTCTACTTGGAGGGACTGGAGCTAAGCTTTCGAATACTTTATTTCTTATTGTATGTCCTCAAACTTTCTTTTTAATCTATTATTTTCTTCTTTTTCCCTTCTCAGGGTATCTTTTAGCTGGGAAGTAGACTTCTTTGACTGTTGAAGATCAGTCATCATCTGATCTACATTGTCCTCAAAAGCATGGATCAATGCAGCCCCAGCTTTTATGGTGAATCTGGGGTCCTTGTCCATCCCATATACTACAATTGTATCATTTATCATTTTACCCGACTTCCCCCCAATATCGACCTTTCTCTCGGTCCTATTCACTATTCTTTTCTTTTCCCTATCATAAAAGATAGTGCTAAAATCCGGTACCTCCTCTCCTTTCTTCTGGTCAAAAGGGATTAGCCTAAGCGTGGGGACCATAGCCTATCCTATTGTGCTACCAGTAGCTGCCTCAGGATCTTGGATATTAGGTTTCCCCAAGTCTTGAGCCTAATTGTCTACAGGATTGGAAGTTGATTGTTCTCTCACTGTCCCTGTCAGATTTAACCATTCTGCTTCTTGCTTCTTCAGCTCATCATCCATCTTTCTTTTCTTTTCCTCCTCTTCATTCCGAGCAGCTTCTTCTGCCTTTCTGGCTGCTTCTTGTTCAACTCTTCTCTTCTCTTCCTCCTCACCTTTAAGCCAACCTTCGGCTTCCTGTGCTAGTCTCCTAGCATCTTCATTTATTTTTCTAGTTTCTTCCTCCTCTGCCTCTTCTTGCTCCTCCTGTCCTTTCCCACCTTTGGTGGTGATTTTCTTTTTAAACCTTCTTCTCAAAGCCGTTATATTTTGTGCACTACAGAAAATGGATTCCTCTTGATCCCAGTGGCTTGTGTATTCAAAATGCACATTTGCTTCCCTGCAGTGCTCGGCCACTTTGTTTCAGGAATCATTCCTGTGGAAACGCATTTCCCCAAAATGGAATTTTCCCAATTCTTCCACAAATTCGTCAGCCTTCTTCACCCTTGTAAACTTGTAGCTTCCCAACCTAAATGGAAAAGGAGGGTAAGTTGCTTTCTTATGTTCGAACAGAAAGCTCCCTATGCCATCTAAAAAGACTTGTGTAACTGCCTCTTTGTGGACTACATAGTCGGTGGCGTACTTAGGTAGTAGTGAGGGTGCTCTGGAGCATCCATACATTCTGAAATATAATCCATCCTCAGTTAAATAATAGTCTACATATTCTTCAATCACCTGCAATGCCTCCTCTGACATGCAGTTGCACTCTTTCAAGAAAATCAAGGTATACAATGGCATAATGAAGTGCTCACACACTTCCCTATAGTGACTGTGGTATATGTGTACCCACAGTGGCTTGTATGCTGAGTAGACTAGTGTTCTTTCCCGGTCCCAGATACACCTCAAATTAGGGAAGGTTTGGTTGCATAGTATGCAATCAATCAGTATAGAGATCATGTAGAACTCTGATCTCTTCTAGGACACCCCTCCTAATGCTAATGCAATGCAAGCTAAGAGGCTGATGGACACAATGTTTGCCCAGTTAAAAATTGTCCCCTGTGTTGCAATGTAGAAAATGATAGGAACCCATTATAACTTGAAGCTTTTACCGTGGGCCTTCTCGAAAATCCTGTTCAGCATCAGAGCAATGAACTTGTAAGGAGTTCTGAGAGTGGTAATATCATATTCCCCGGTTGGCCTAGTTCCAAAATTCCTGCCAGGCACCAACATTCTCTTTAATGTCTCGACTAGGTCCATCTTAATTATCTTCAGCCAATCTTTAGTCAGTATACTTGTGCTTCTAGTAAGTGGTAGGCCAGTGCTACATACCCAGGGCTATAAGAAGCATACCCATGTTTATCAGCATTTGCCAAAATCATGGTGGTTACATCTGCCCTGGGCAGAATCCACCCCATCACCTCTGAACATGGAAAAAGCTCAGGTCTAGTAGCAATTTTCATCAATGAAGATCTCTCTATATTGGCATAGATGGTTTCTTCTTCAAAACCTATGTCAGGTACTTCTCACCGTGTAATTAATTTGTAAATTTCCCCCCATTGATATTTAGGTTCCACACCAACTACGCATTTGGTTTCCTTGTAGGTGTATTCGACTCTGGTAACGATTTCAACTTCGGGTTCCTCTTCTACCACGGGAGCCTTCTTCTTCTAACGTTTAGACATCTTGGATTCTGAGGAATTTCCCTGTCATATACAGAAATTGCTTTTAGGTTCTGTTGGGTCATTTCCAGATAACATTCAGAATGGAGACAAACTGTATAAGCATCTTACCTCGTCTACTCTAAACATGAGTGTAGCTATGAAAAACAAGCAAACAATGCTCAAAAACCAAATGCTCCTGCCCAAAAGAAATTAAAACCATCTCATGACTAACAATTGCATATTTAACTTAGAATACCGCGACCTTTCAAGAACGATGAATATCCCCGTCCTCTCGTCAACAGGAACATAGTCTCGAAACCCCCTCTCGGCGCTACGACCTAAATGCTACACAAAAGAAAAAGGTGCCTAATCCCAAGTGCAGACACTGCACTGATAGCACACTCAACTCATAAACAAGAAAAAGGAAGCTACTTGCTGTAAAAAAAACACTCACCTCACGGCCTGACTAGGTAATGCATTATGAACCTAAACAGGTCCGGGGTTCATATTCGAATGAAACAATTTCACCGTTGCGACCCTGGTTCACAAAACTAAGGCGACCATATAATGGAAACAAAACCTGACATATCGTAAGAAAACCATGAAAGCCCTCCCTGGATGGCCCAAGACAGACTGGGGGAAACTGGTGCGGATAGCGTAACGGCCATCTGCATCGGTTTCCCCAACAATCGAGTGCAGGCTGCAAAACCATAACGGCCGCGAGAGAAAACATCAAGCAAAACCACAAACACCCCCCCCATCAGACCACCAGACCTTCTACCTAGAACATATATACACGCTGAGATGGGAAAACCTCGGTAACCACTAACTGCAAAGGCGACAAACCGACCTAGGACAACAAAAAATTTTGACCAATCAAATGGAACGGTAAAACGAGCATAAGGGCCTACCTAGCACCGTGTTGTGCGACTAGTGGAGGAAAACAGGTAAACTTCCACGGCGGAGCCACCTAGGAGCGAGGGTACCGACAGTGAAAGCCTTGGTCTGCTCGAGCGAAAACGACAGCATGACCAAATAACAATAAAATAATAGAAACACCCCGGCCCCAATATATACGCCTCGGTCAACTATAATTGACAGGAAAAATAAAACCATTGGGAGGCGGAACGGCTATGGGATCGGTGATCCTGTCGGTATCACCTCCACAACGACGGATGATGAAAGAGTGAGGACACTTGCAATGGATTTGGCGGGGAAACAAATCAAGACTCACATCGGAGCTCGCTAAGCCACAGGCTTAGACCAATAGTTTCTTGAAGATCCGTAACGACGAAAGTTGAAAAAACCAAGGACCTGCAAATCAAAAATGGTGGGGATTGGAAGAAGATAAAACAACTCTCGGACAACTTCACGGTACCTTCTCCACAACAGCGGAAGACGTATATCCAAAGGTTCCAACGGGATCTCAAAACAAATGTCGATAAAGCAAAATGCATCGGAGACTAAATACATTTGACTCGGACTTGATGTCCTATTCTTTTCCGCAACGGCGGGCGTGAAGATAACTAGACTCCCGACTCAAAGTCCAAAACACTTCCGATGGCAAGGAAAAATTAATTCAAACAGTAAAACATCGCCGGCATAAAAGTAATATTTTGCAAAAACATCCATCAAAACCAAAAAAGCTGAGCAAAACATATTAAAGGAGGGTCCCAAAAAAATTTGAATTTTGGGAAAATTGTTGCAGCTGCAACAATTGGCGACTACCTGGTGAACCCTAGATTTATGAATTAACTTCTTCCCAATAAAATATTGTTTAATCATTTATGTCATAATTTGAATACTTCTAGATGCTTGTATTCCTAAGATGGCAAACACATGCATTTAAATCATTGATGACAGTCCACTCTTTGGAAATGGGAAAACCCAAAAAAAAAATTGAAAGTCTGGATAACTCTTTTAAGGCTTAGTAGGTGAGTTTTATTTTACCTCTATCTTTGGGTAGTTTCTAGCTTGGACACCACAGGATTGTAACATATAGTAAACAAAACTATTCATTTGTTCCTCATTCCCATGCCAATTGCACTTTTGTTTTTTGCATGAGTCCTCCTGCATGCCTTTCTTTCTGAATTTTTATTCAGGCTCCTCTATCCATAGTGTCCTTTTGTGTGAGAGATGTATTTTCAGCTCACGGACGGAGAAGAACTTTTGGCAATTGATATTCATGTTTCTGATACTTTGCGTTGATATGTATTGCTTCTTTCAGGAGTTTTGACTCTTAACAGCCTTTAGGCTTTTGAAATCATGGCATGGGATCATTTATATATAATAGACTATTTACCTTACTTCCTTTCCGTTGGTCTTTTGCTATCACTCCCTAGGACATCTTAGATGTGAAATGGATGGAGCCTTGAAATAGTATTCCAGACCTCTAAATTCTGAGTTATTTTCATGGGTTAAGCAGGAATTCAATGAGTGCATAGCCATTTAGGAAAACTACTTACTAGAAGAAATTCTATCAAAAATAAAATGCATAGTCTTATCTTAAAGATTTCAGTTAATCGAGAACCCTGATGCTTTCCATGCAACCAAAAGTTTGCCTCTTTTATTCAAAACAAACCAAAATAACCAGAAATCAAAGTGGTAAATCAAAATAAAACTATATCAAATTATTTATGTATAAGGTCATCAAATCAAAAGAAAAATAAAATTGTACCTACCCCTAAAAATCTATCAACTTTTGAGTCAAGGGGCTAGGCTGGATTGCAGACATGAGGTACCTAACCGTGATCAAATTCTACTATTTTTGAAACCGAAACTATGTCTACTGATTTACAATCACTCCCATCAGCTAATGAAAATTTAAGGAGATCAGGCTGAGTGTCAGTCATATTGTTGACTTCTTCTGATGCATGATATCTTAGTTGAAGCTCCGTAAGATAATTCCCCAAAATAGAATTAGTAGATTCATTTCCTTCTTCCAACTTACTGATAGTGTGTTTCATGTAAGGTTTTCTTAAAATTTTGATCCGATTTGGGATCCCCTTATGAGGAAACCACAAATGTGACCAATCTGAAGCAAAATACCCCTTTAACCTCGCGGGCCAGTCTCGGTTCAGATAAATTCCATATCCATCTGGTATAACAGCCACCACAATATCAATAAATTGACATATCTTGTTATTTGCAAATAAACGAATAAGAACATTCTCCATTTCCCCCACTACTTTGACACTAGCTCTGTCTAGTTGAGTCACTTCCAAAGCAGTAGGTTTCGGCTACCCATTAATTTTTTTGCAAACTACAAGTGGCATAACATTCACGGATGATCCAGAATCTACCAGACAATTATGCACCTTATGGTTCAGCATTTCTAGAGTCAAAAGGAAAGGTGGGGTTCTAGCTTTCTCTTCCCCAATTGATTCGACATCTTCCTCCACGGGTTGGTTTTTGGTGGGTATCTCTTCCTATGGCTCTTCAGGATTTTTAGTATTTTCTTTGTTAACACCTACTTGTTCTTCCATAGGTTTATCAGGCTTGTGGATTTTCTCCGTATCTTGGCTGATAATAGTAATTTTGGGTACTTTGTCTTCAACATTGTTCTTTGGTTGTTTCTTGACATTCTCTTGCAACTTCTTAATTTTTGAGATTATTGCATTGTCTTTATTTACCAAATTTATGTCTTTTGTTGTCGTTGGTATATTCTCAGTTTTAAGAGTACTTTTTTTGTATCAAATAGCGAGACACAATCCCATAAAAACATGGTATCATTTTCTTGTTTTTCTATGGTCTTATTACCTTTCTCCTCTTCATCACTATCCTCAGTCAATTTAGAGTCCAAGAGCTGATTCATTACCAATGTCATTGAATTTAACCATTGAGGACAATTCTTTTCAAAATGGGGTTGTTGATGAAAAGTGCAGAAATTTTCCTTCCCTACCTCTATCAGATTCATTGATGTTGAACTATGTGGAGGGGTCTTGAATTGGTTGTTATCTTCCCTTTTTTTGTAGTAAGGATTATAAGCTTTCTGAGCTTCTGTTTCTTTCTCCAAATCTATTATTCTGTTGGAAAGATTTTGCATCATCTTTAACATCCCCTCAAAATTATGTGATTGCTCCTCTTTAGGTTTAGACAGCAATAAGGCTCTTTTCTCGGAAAAGTTCTTCTCCAGAGTGCTCGGGATAATCCTCTATACTTTCCTTTTCAGCCTCTACTCTTTCTGTTTATTCATAAGTCTCTGCTAACGTAGGCTTGACTCAAGATTTTGCGAACATAGCCAAGTCAGGACCTAAAGCTGAGGTATAATACTCAATCAGAACTTTATCAGAGGGCTTATCAGTTGCAGAGAAGTTCTTGAGGTAAGCAGAAAATCTTTGAGTGAAATTGTGTACCTTCTCATTCCTTTCTTTTTTTAAAGCGCCCAAACCTTTCATTAGTGTTGCATGTGTCTTTTGGGCTGCATATTTGCTTCTGAAAACCTCTCAAAGGTATCCCAATCTAGGATAGAGTTTGCAGGCAAACCAAAGTACCAGGATACTACTGCTCCTTTAAGGGTGTGTGGAAAAAGTATACAAACAACATCCTCATGTTTCCCAGCCCTTAATCCTTCTATTGCTAAATAGAAACTTTGAAAAAGGTCATCTACTACAACCTTCTCATCAGGATCAAACTTAGGTAGAAACTTCTCAAAAGCTTGAGTTAAGTCATGCAACGGAGGTGTTAAGTTCAAGGGTGATCTGGCTTTTCAAGACGGCGGTGGATTTGGTGGGTTAGGTAGTTGATTTTCATTTACACCTGCCATGAGTCTAGGTGGAGAGTGAGGAGGTGAAGGAACAGGAGTATGAACAGGTGAACAGTAAGGTGTATTTGGGCCCACTTGATTTAACGGCTGAACCACCTCCTGTAAGGTTGTTTCTACAAGTTCTTCCAAGTCTCCAACCAACACTAAATCTTCCAAGATTGGACATTCTTTCCTCTTGTATTCTCTTCGGGATAAATCAGGGATGATGGGTAATCCTCCAATACTTTTTACATAAGCCTGTGTGTGTCTTCTCATATCATTGACTACTTGATTGTCCACAACAAACAAATGTTCTCTATTCCCTTCAGTATTAGGATCAGGAAAACTGATTTCAAAACTATCACTGGTGGAGTTATTTCGACGAAATGGATTTCCCCGGCCATCCATGCACTGGTAGCCCTCCTTCTAGCGCCAGAAACTGTTGAGGCCTGGAAATTCCCAGGCAACAACAGCAAGGGATTCTCCCCAGTCGACGTTCCCAACTAGCCCGTGACTATTTGGTGTAGGGAATCCGTCCAGTTTGTGGTCCGACTACTGTAGGTCAAGTAACAAAAATAAAAGGTTTTACCGGTTGCATCCCGGTCCACCGTGTATATTTTTGTGTTTTAGTTTTAAGTATGATATGCAAGTGCCTATCTAAAATACAGATTGATTCAGAATGCGAGGAGTGGTCACAATGTGATGCACAGGTTCTTACCTCTCGTCTTAGACTCTCTTGCAACTGAATCACACACAGCAAAGAATTAAAACTAACTACCTAACCTATCCCTAGGGAGCAAGATTATTATTTATTAACTAGTAATGTATTTTGTACATGCATTGTGAAAAAATCACAGATAGCTGATACTTCTTTCAAAACACATGAATATTTTAAGATATTTGAACAACTAGATAGCCAATTGTTTATGAACAACATTCATTACTCATAGTGGAAATTTTCATAAAATAAACCAGAGATCATTTATACAAGAACATAGGTTTAAAGAGTTAGAATGATCTTACAGTCAATGGACACAAAGCTGAAAATGAAATAGTTCCTATTCAACAAATCCATAGCATAACATTTGAACATTCCACCAAGCTTTCTCCAACAGGAAAACTGTAATTATCTATTGCAAAAAAAAATAGTTCTTCTTACAATATGTCTTCACCAATCTAACCGGGAAAAAGTCTCTTTCTCATCTAACTCTTCTATATTTATACAAAAAGAACAAAACTGTTGGGCTGCCCACGAATGACTCTTGGGCTTCCCCAACGCTTCACCTCCCACGCTTTGTTTCAATAAGCACTTATAAAATTTACAATATATTACAATAACAAATAAAGTGCTCATGATGAGGGTCCCGCTTGACTATTCAAAAACTTCTTCCATGCTGAAGCCTCTGCAGCAATGCTTTTGAATTCGGAAGGTTCTAAGAAATGAATATTTATTTCAAATTTAGCAGCCTGATTTCTTATTGCTTCTATTCTAGCCACACTCAGGCGAAATTGGTCCTCTAGCAACTGCACACTAACCATGGAATGAGCTACTTCATTCCTCAGGGTTTGCTCGTCCAAGGCTTTGATGTGCTGGATCCTTTGTTCATCTTCCTGATATCTTCTTTGCAACAACTCCATAAATAGGTTGTATTCTGGAAAGTTATCCATTCTCTGTTCATCTTCAACCGGGCAACGATTATACGTAATCAAAAGTCTCTTGAAGAACTCTACACAAACCCCCTTTGTCTTCTTGACTTCTTCAGCTGTGTTTATGGCAAACTCTAGTAAATCATAGTCTTGCCTTAGGGCTTGTTGATATTTTGATGGTATATCTACAGGGGTTTCTTCATTCGCTTCCAATCTCACCATCCTTCCTGTCAGGACTTCTAAAATGTCCTGCGACCTGTCTACAAAATATGAAGAGGTTTCCAAAATCTCTTCTAGACGTTTGTATACCTGTAAGACCTTGCACCTTTCTTCTTCTATAGCTTCCTGCAGCTGGTGCATCTTGCTCCTCTGTGCCAGAACATGCTCCTTGAAAGGCTAAAGATTGGCTTGTTGTTCCCTGGCCTCTTCTAGAGCTATTGTTAATGAGGCAACCTATTCTCTCAGCTCTCTAGTCTGCCCCTGAGATTTCCTACCAGATTCCTCCAATTTATAATTCTATAGCTCCAATTCCCCTATCTTTCCTAGCAGCTACTCCCTTTCTATCTTCAACTCTTGACATTCCTGCTGCACTTTCTCAAGACTTCCCTGGGTGGCCTTCATAGATCTCTTCTCTACTTGGAGGGACTGGAGCTCAGCTTTAGAAGACTTCATTTCCTATTGCATGTTCTCAAACTTTTGTTTTAATCTATTATTTTCTTCTCTTTCTCTTCTCATGGTATCTTTTAGATAGGCAGTAGACTTCTTTGACTATTGAAGATCAGTCATCATCCGATCTACATTGTCCTCAGAAGCATGGATCAATGCAGCCCTAGCTTTGATGGTGAATCTTGGGTCCTTGTCCATCCCATATACTACAGTTGTATCATTTATCATTTTACCTGACTGCCCCCCAGTCTCAACCTTTCTCTCAGTCCTCTTCACTATTCTTTTCTTTTCCCTATCATAAAAGATAGTGCTGAAATCTGGTACCTCCTCTCCTTTCTTCTGCTCAAAAGGGATTAGCCTAAGGGTGGGGACCATAGCCTGTCCTGTTGTGCTGCCAGCAGCTGTCTCGGGATCTTGGATATCAAGGTTCCCCAAGTCTTGAGCCTGATTGTCTACAGGATCATAAGCTGATTGTTCTGTCACTGTCCCTGTCAGCTTTAACCTTTCTGCTTCCTGCTTCTTCAGCTCCTCATCCATCTTTCTTTTATTTTCCTCCTCTTCATTCCGAGCAGCTTCTTCTGCCTTTCTAGCTGCTTCTTGTTCAACTCTTCTCTTCTCTTCCTCCTCACCTTTAAGCCAACCTTCAGCTTCCTGTGCTAGTCTCCTAGCATCTTCATTTCTTTTTCTAGTTTCTTCCTCATCTTCCTTTTCTTGCTCCTCCTGTCCTTTCCCACCTTTGGTGGTGATTTTCTTTTTAAACCTTCTTCTCAAAGCCGTTATATTTTGTGAACTGCAAAAAATGTATTCCTCTCGATCCCAGTGGCTTGTGTATTCAAAATGCACATTTGCTTCCCGGCAGTGCTCGGCCACTTTGTTCTGGGAATCATTCATGTGGAAATGCATTTCCCCAAAATGGAATTTTCCCAATTCTTCCACAAATTTGTCAGCCTTCTTCACCCTTTTAAACTTGTAGCTTCCCAACCTGAATGGAAAAGGAGGGTAAGTTGCTTTCTTATGTTCAAATGAAAAACTCCCTATGCCATCTAAAAAGACTTGTCTAACTGACTCTTTGTGGACTACATAGTCGGTGGCGTACTTAGGAAATAGTGAGGGTGCTCTGGAGCATCCATACATTCTGAAATATAATCCATCCTCAGTTAAATAATAGTCTGCATATTCTTCAATCACTTGCAATGCCTCCTCCGACAGGCAGTTGCACTCTTTCAAGAAAATCAAGGTATACAATGGCATAATGAAGTGCTCACACACTTCCCTATAGTGACTATGGTATTTGTGTGCCCACAGTGGCTTGTACGCTGAGTAGACTGGTGTTCTTTCTCGGTCCCAGATACACCTCAGATTGGGGAAGCGTTGGTTGCATAGTATGCAATCAATCAGTATAGAGCTCATGTAGAACTCTGATCTCTTTTGGGACACCCCTCCTAATGCTGATGCAATGCAGGCTGAGAGGCTATTGGACACAATGTTTTCCCAGTTAAAAACTGTCCCCTGTGTTGCAACGTGGAAAATGATAGGAACCCATTCTAACTTGAAGCTTTTACCGTGGGCCCTCCCGAAAATCCTATTCAGCATCAGGGCAATGAACCTATAAGGAGTTCTGAGAGTGGCAGTATCATATTCCCTGGTTGGCCTAGTTCTAAAATTCTTGCCAGGCACCAGCGTTCTCTTTAATGTCTCGACTAGGTCCATCTTAATTGCCTTCAACCAGTCTTCAGTCAAGTATACTTGTGCTTTTGGTAAGTGGTAGGCCAGTGCTACATACCTAGAGCTATAAGCAGCATAGCCTTGTTTATCAACATTTGCCAAAATCATGGTGGTTACATCTTCCCTGGGAAGAATCCACCCAATCACCTCTGAACATGGAAAATGCTCAGGTCTAGTATCAATTTTCATTAATGAAGATATCTCTATATTGGCATAGATGGTTTCTTCTTCAAAACCTATGTCAGGTACTTCTCAACACGTAATTAATCTGTAAATTCCTCCCCATTGATATTCGGGTTCCACACCAACTATGCATTTGGCGTCCTCGTAGGTGTATTCGACTCTGGGAACGATTTCGACTTCAGGTTCCTCTTCTACCATGAGAGCCTTCTTCTTTTGATGTTTAGACATCTTGGATTGTGAGGAATTTCCCTGTCATATACAGAAATTGCTTTTAGGTTTTGTTGGGTCATTTCCAGATAACATTCAGAATGGAGACAAACTATATAATCATCTTACCTCGTCTATGCTAAACATGAGAGTAGCTATGAAAAATAAGCACACAATCCTCAAAAACCAAATGCTCCTACCCAAAATAAATTAAAACTAGCTCATGACCAACAATTACAGATTTAACTTAGAATACCGCGGCCTTTCAAGAACGAGGAATATCCCTCTCCCTTGTCAACAGGAACATAGTCTCGAAACCCCCTCTTGGTGCTACGACCTAAATGCTACGCGGAAGAAAAAGGTTCCTAATCACAAGTGAGGATACTGCACTGATAGCACACTCAACTCATAAACAAGAAAAAGGAAGCTACTTGATATAAAAAAAATGCTCGCCTCACGGCCTGACTAGGTAATGCATTCTGAACCTAAACCGGTCCGGGGTTTGTATTCGAATGAAACAATTTCACCGCTGCGACCTTGGTTCACAAAACTAAGGCGGCCATATAGTGGAAACAAAACCCGACATCTCGTAAGAAAACCATGAAAGCCCTCCCCAGATGGCCCAACACAGACTGGGGGAAACTGGTGCGGACAACGTAACAGTTGTCTACACCGGTTTCCCCAGCAATCGAGTGTAGGCTACAAAACCATAACGACTGCGAAAGAAAACATCAAGAAAAACCACAAACAACCCCCCCCCCACCGGGTCACTAGACCTTCTACCTAGAACATATATACACACCGAGATGGGAAAACCTAGGTAACCACTAACCGCAGAGGCGACGAACCGACCTAGGACAACAAAAAAGTCCGACCAATCAAACGAAACAGTAAAATAGGCATAAGGGCCTACCTAGCACTGTGCTGCGTGACTGGTGGAGGAAAACTGGTAAAATTCCACGGCGGAGCCACCTAGGAGCGAGGGTACCGACAACGAAATCCTTGGTCTGCTCGAATGAAAACGACAGCACAGGAAAATAAAAATAAAATAATAGAAACACCCCAGCCCCAATATATACGCCTCGGTCAACTATAATCGGCAAGAAAAATAAAACCATCGAGAGGTAGAACGGCTATAGGATCCGCGATCCTGTCGGTATCACCTCCACAATGGCGGATGATGAAACAACGAGGACACCCACAATGGTGTGGGCGGGGAAACAAATCAAGACTTGCATCGGAGCTCGCTAAGCCACAACCTCGAACCAATAGTTGGTTGAAGAGCTGCAACGACGAAAGTTGAAAAAACCAATGACCTGTGAATCAAAAACGGTGGGGATCGAAAGAAGATAAAACAACTCTTGGACAACTTCACGGTACCTTCTCTGCAATGGCGAAAGACGTATAGCCAAAGGTTCTGACGGGATCTCAAAACAAACGCCAATAAAGCAAAATGCATCAGAGACCAAATACATTTGACTTGGACTTGATGTCCTATTCTTTTCCGCAACTATGGGCGTGAAGATAACTAGACTCCCGACTCAAAGTCCAAAACACTTCCGATGGAAAGGCAAAATTAATTCAAACATTAAAACATCACCGGCATAAAAGTAATCTTTTGCGCAAACATCAAGCAAAACCATAAAAGCTGAGCAAAATGAATTAAAGGAGGGTCCCAAAAAATTTTGAATTTTTGGAAAATTGTTGCAGCTGCAACACAACTCATACATGATTTTATTAGGAGAAAAGGAGGGAGGATGATGTGGGAAAAAAACAAGTCAACTACACCTAGTCTAGCTTTTCCTTTTGCCTTAATTCTTAATAAAACAGGCAGCTTTGCAGAAAAAGAAGATATGAACTTTAGAGGATCTGGAATAAAGCAGACATGCTAAATATGGTTTCCAAGAGGTTTCCCAAGTGCTCCATGACTCGGTTTTAGCAAGTGTTGACTTCTATGACATGGAGAAGGCAACTAACATAGAGTGGAATCTAGGAGACTAGGTAATAAGACAAAAATGATTTAATTAATGTCCAAGGTAGGTAACTATGGCTTGATTATTCTAACATTTTCCATATTCCCCTTGGCAAAGATTCCTTCCCTTGGTAAGGGATTAATTGGTATATCAGCATCACCTACCAGTCTCACATGGAACTCTTGATTTTCAATCTTGCTTAACTCTGGAAGAAACTAGGATCTATGATGAATATCTTCGCAGATCTTATTTCTCCCGCTCATGGCTTCCAAAATGGATTTGTCTAAAGGAAAAACCATGTCTACGAAATTGTTAGTAGACAAAGAGTTCTCTGCCGAAGTAGGTAGATAGGTTCATCCAGCTCCTCTGAGACTATAGCAGGAATCGAAATAGGATCAACAGTGGTGTTAATTATATCTTGATAAGCTACTTCCACTACCGATAAGGACACTTTAGGTTCGTAACAGGAAGGAAGGACCCAAGGATCCATTCTATCGCCAACCATTGCAATAGACTTCCCTACACTAGTAGAACTTAAGTAATTAATCAGGGTTGGGATATCGAATGTGCCCATTAATGATGAATACATTCTACCCCCTAAGCTCTCTGAAGTAGGTTTGACCTGATCAACCAATGGCATGGTGGACTCATTAGTTTCCATGAGGCCCTTCCGAGTGAAACTGAGTTGGTCTATTGTAACCAACTTCCCTTCATGCGGAAACACTACCACCCGAAGAAAGACCGATGCAATTGCAGACATGGCATAAGCCCAACTTCTCCCCAAAAGCAAGTTATAATCCAACGGTGCATCTATTACCTCTACTTCAACAGACACTGCCTTCCCTGCCAACTTTATCTCGAAATTTGGTAGGATACCATGTGGATGAAATGACCTTTCGTCGAAAGCAGTAAGTAGGGTTTTCAATGGAACTAACTCTGGAGATCCAAGAGCCTTCCAACAATACAAGGACATGACACATGTGGAAGCACCCTCGTCGACAATAGAATTTCCAATGGTTTTTCTACCATGGATGACATCTATCGACAAGGCCACATGATACGGAAGGGGAATTTTTTCATCAGACAAATTAAACTTCGCCATGAGGCTCAATAAATCCATACTACCCAAGGCTGCTAAAAGTGCATATCGCTGGATGGGACAACTCTGTAACACCTCCAAAGCTGACATGGAACAAGGGGTTTGGGATAAATATTCAACCACAGAATAATTGGTTGCATCCCTAGCATTGGGATTGTGCAATGCCTTCTTGAAGACACCTTTTGTAATATTAGGCATAGTTTCAACAGGTTTTTCAATTGTGAGAGGGTTATAAGTTTCACCTATAGACTTACCATTCTCAGGAGCCTTCGTCTCATAGTTCTTGTTTCTAGTATGGAGCAAGGTCTGGGATCGAACCATGTTGATATAGTTTTGGTCAAGAGCATTATAATTTCCCCCTGCTACATTAGAAACTGAAGCTGCATTCTATCCTTGGGGAAAAGGATCCTTTAGAACAGCCGGTTGTTGATTTTTCAGCAACTTCTGAGCTTGATCCATAAGAGTCCATAAGAGGGAATTGATGGGTCAGGTGATCTTCTTGGCACAACTTGCATCGGAATTTCACCTTCTTCTTCTCTTTTTTTCCCTCATCAGCATTATTTGTGGGTTTTGTCTTGTTTTGGTTTCCCTCACCTTTCTTCCCCTTTTTCTTTTTCCCACCGGGTTGCTGATTGCCCTTTTGGGAGGATTGAGCAAAAATGTTTGCATTTTGAGATGAGGGGGCAGTCTTTGCTGCCTTTGCTATAGACTATTTAACAAAAAACTCATGGAGTTGTTTCGCCAAAGATTCTACTGTGGGAGATTTAACTGAACCAACCACACCATCGACATGGGGTCCAAGCTTAGGTTTCTAAACACTATGTGTTGGTCGCAGTGCATCAATGATGATTTCATATAGAATCCCAGACTGAGAGTATATCAAATCTAATTGTTGGGCCCTGAGGATAGCCTCTTCCTCATTAGTTACTCCTGAAGTGGATACATCCTTATATATATGGAAATAAGGACTTAAGGAACCATTCTAACAAAAACTCAGGAGGGATAGAGGCCTTAATGAGCCTCTTCTGCCTTCGGCACTCTTGGATGTGATTCAAAATATGAGTGGCTTTGTCCTGCCGAAAGGTGGACAGTAAATATGTGCCGGCATCATACCAGACAAGAAGTTGGAAAGGGTTAAGGAACACATTAGCTAAGTTCCAAAAAGTATCAAACGCAGCAGAGGGAAGTTCAATGTACCACTTTGTTGTGGCACTAGTCATAGTTCTTTGGAACAATCTCAACCGAATGGTGTCATCATTCAGTGAGTTGGAAGAGCACCACAAGTGAAAGGTGGTGATATGAGCCCATGGGTCTTCACCAACTTTGCCTTTGAATTTTGGGATATCCAAGGGTAATTTGGTAGGGATAGGTGGCTAGGTGGCATCATGTTTCACCAGGTCATTCATTAACTTGGACAAGTCTGGCAAGTTCAAAGTTGCCAGGAAAGGAAGTTTGGGCCTAACCGGAGCCTGAAAACTATGAACTTGGGAAGTAGAAGGACTCGCCCCCTGGTTCCCAAATGTAAAGGCAGGGTTTCCCCTAGCTACTGGTTGCAAAGTAGTCAGACTACTTTGAAAAGGATTCCACCCATAAGCCACTGTATTATTCATATGTGGTGCAGTGTATGTGGTTTGATTTGCTCCAGTTGAAAATGGAGTTTGGAAAACAGGAGCAAGTATTCCTCCGCTAAAAAGTGAGAAAGGAGAGCTCATGAAAGGAGCCCAAACCGGTGTTTAAAAACCTTGACCATAAGGGTTAGTGTTTCCAAACTGCACCCCTACATATGCAGGTGTGGGGCCTACATATGGAGTGGATGGGGGAATGTGCCCCCCATTCCAAGGAAAACCCTAGACAAATGAAGAGGATCCAACAGGACCACTTTGAGCAGTGTGTGCAAAAGAAGGTGAAGCAGAAGGTACACTAGGAATCCTAGTGACCACCCCACCAGAAGTGCCTGCTAGATTTGTGGAAGCCGGTGCTTGAACCACCCAACTAGCTGGAGTTAAAGGAGTAGCAGGTATACTTGTTCTAGGAGTACCAACCCAGGGAGGTGGCAGTCCTTCAACCGGAATAACTGGGATGGGGTAGATGGACTTTCTCCTGCTTTATCCATAAGTCTACTCACAGGAACACCAAGCACAGGTGAATTGAAAGGATGAACATGGACGATCATAGGATCATTTAGGTCAGTAAGAGGTGAATTAAAGTTTCTTGAAAACTCATCAGCCTACAAGTCTTGTATATCTACTGTGGTTGTATCAACCTGGTTTGTCCTAAGTTCTGGTTCACCCGGAAATTCACTAATTCCTACCGGTTCGAAAGAACCATATGTTTCTAATCTTCGCCTTTGAGGGGACGGTGGAGGCTCTACTGTAGTAAATATAGGAAGGTTTTGCAACCTTATTGACCTTCTGAGAGGTTGTTCCTCGACGATTGAAAATTTGACTCTTCACACCCTAAGGTTGGCTAAACGCAAACAAACCACACAACAATCACTACAAAATTTCTTAAAGCCACAAGAGACACAAGGGGTATAAGATATGCTTTACAGAAGAAACCTGAGAGACATTTACTTGTATTCCTTGTAGATGTTATTAGGCACAAGCGGAGGAATCACCCACCGCCCTCCCCCACCTTCTACCAGGGTTACCTTCCAAGTCCGTCCAAGGTCAACTAGAAATAGCCTTCTGGTGTACCTGTGTATAAACCCTAGATGTCAAAGAGACTAAAGGCTACCGCAACTATATTGACAGTCTAGGGGGACAGTCGCAAGCCTGGTTCGTATGCATGGGCAGGGTAGCAAAGCTTAAAACCCTGTTAACACTGGCACCGCACGAGGCCTAAAGGGTGGTATTGACAGAAGTCCCCAGATGTGCAAAAACCTTGGTCTACACTTTGACAAGGAATCAAAGGGTTATGTCCTTAGTCCAAGCTTCCATGCGGCCTCGTGCTTAACTCCTGTTTGAGAGGAGCTTCCCAGATACAATCAACCTAGAAGAGGGTTTACCTATAGATTGGCCAACTATGTCTAAATTTAAACACTTGTGGAGAGTTAAAACTCCTATTCCAAAAGCTAGCCTAATCTAGTTGGTGTATGATCCTATAAAATAAAACTTACTAATCATTCTTAGTCAGAAGGTAAATCATATTAGAGGAAATTTCAATTTAAAACGGACCTTCCAAAAATAATACAAATTCCATGTCATCATGTATTAGCCAATCAAAATGATTTAAAATTTAAAAAGGGAGAACCTCTTAAACAATTTTTTAATATAAATTTGGGGATATGTATCATAAAAAAAACTACTTTTTTTGTTCATATTTTCGACATATCTCACCGTGTTTTTACTCAAATTTCGATCGGGAGATATCGTTGGATGTGGAATTAAATTTCACATCCAACGAGTACCCACTTTGCATAATTTTGGCAAGCCCCGCTACCCCAAAAACAAGAGATACCTGAAAAAATGTGATGATGATGTCAGCATCACGGTTTTTCAGGTATTTCTTGTTTTGGGGGTAGCAGGCCCCATCAAAAGTATGTCGAGTGGGTACTCATTGGATGCTGAATTTAATTCCTCATCAAACGAGCTCTCTTGATCGAAATTTGAGTAAAAACACAGGGAGATATGTCGAAAATACGAACAAAAAGTAGTTTTTTCTTTTCTTCCTCCAAAATTAATAAATATTATTTTATTATTTTAACTATTATTTTATTAATTTTCCTTAGGAGGCCCATTTTGAGTTGAAATTTCCTCTAATGGGTGTGAAAGATTGTGATGTTATAGACTCGATAAGAAAAATTAAAATGATGTATAAAGCAAATTGCAACTACTTAAACCAAATTTCTTTTCTTTTTGCAAATATAAGCTAATGAAATCGAAACTAAGCGCTAGAAAAATAAGACTTCTTTTTATAATTTTTGAAATTTTATTTGAAAAAATACTGAAAAGAAAATGACTAAATGAAAAAGTATAAAATTCTTTTTCTTCACTTTTTTCAAATTCTTCAAAAACTACAATGCAACTAAATGCAAATTTTTTTTGAGCAAGTTCAAATAATCAGAGCATATAATAAGTAAAATGAAGTAGAAAGGACCCAAAATAACCAACTTCAACCAATCAATAAGAAGACTCGGAAAAAAACCTGACTTGGAGAACCTATTGAACCCAAAATTCCACTAGATTCACAAAAGAACAAGTGACAAACTAACACTACAAAATGTAGTACAGAGTATAAAGTATCCAAAGCCCTGATCACTGACCTAGAAACAAAGCACTGAACTTATCAACCAAGCAGGAGGACGAACATCAAATCACTAGATGAAAGAAAATTCAAACAAAAAAAGCTTAAAGGCTTGAAAACAAGAAAAAGGTGTGACATGCAAGACTTTAGACTCACAAAGTCATGCCAACAATTGAAAACCCCCAAGCAAGCAAAAAATCAAACAAGACAGGGACAAGCAAACCCTACCCAAATTTTATGTTGCTACAAGATATATGCAACTGTGTATGCAGGTAACCCGCGTACCATACGCGAATGTCTTATAGAGAAACCTGTGTATACAAGGTGATATACGTGATTGTGTATAACAGCAACCCATGTATACAAGGTGATATACGCGATTGTGTATAACAGCAACCCGCATATACAACCAAAAACAATTTTCAAAAAAGAAAAAAAGAATAATAAAGGCTTATGGGAACACTACACGGTAAATCAAAAGAAACATAAAAATACCACACTTGGAATCAAACCAAAGATTGGTTAAGAACCTACAAGATAAACCCACACCAGGCTGGACTCCCCAGCGGAGTCGCTAGTTCTATTGTATAGGACATTTCACCCTTGTAACCTAGGGTCTCGGGTTACCAACTTACTATTATACTTTCAGAAAATCAACTTTTATAAAAAAATGGAATGAGAATAGGAAGATATCTTGGTTGACCTAGTTTATGATGATTGATCCAAGCTTGGTCTTCTCTCGCTCCAATCTTCTCCAAATCTTCTAGGGATGCTTCTCTTCACCTGCAAAGAGCCAATTCTTCAAGCAATATTTCATACATATATAAATAAGAGGTTAGATGAAAAGCATATTAATAACATAATTGAACATATTCATTACACTAATATACATGAGATAAGCACAATACATGATTGGAAGAAGAATTCTCTTTATTAACAAACAGTGAATAGGTAAGAATACAACCCAGCTTCTGACACAAGGACCCCTTTGCAACCGAGGACTCTGAGTTCTGCTGCTCCAAGACTGTGAAGGTATACCACCAACATAACTTTTCTCTCCAAAAACTGATTGATTAGCCCGATCCCAAGGCCTCTATTTATACTTTGGGAAATAGAGATATTTCGAAGGTTAGGATGGTTGAGACAGTTGGGATAGTTATGGATTAGGGCCCAACTAATCTCATCTAATCTAGATTTATATGTTTTAATGTCGAATTAGGGTATACGCGAGTATTAATATAGGCAAGGCACGTATGACATGCGGGTTTCTCAAAGGGAACTTGTGAATGGAAGGTATACGCGGGTTGCAATGCACATAGTCGTGTATGACACACGAGTTGCAATGCACATAGTCGTGTATGCAACCCAAAACTCAAAATAAAAGTATATAAGGCTGGTATGAAGATAATGCATCAAAGGTCACGCACATCTATAGTGTTTTGGCCACTTCAATCCAAATTGTCCTTTTGTGTACTGACATGGTGAATGTCAGCACTCGGATGGAGAAGTGCCATTTTGGCTGATAACACATGTTCTTGTGGTTCCTTCCCCTTTGTCAATCATGTCTCTTGACTATGGAAATCATGCTGGAGTTCAGTTGTTTGAAAACCGATAGCTTCTCCCCAATTATGGGGAAGTTTGGGGGCATGTTTCCAGTCTCTGCACATCATACTGATGTTAAGTCACTAGCCTCTTATGTAAGGGGGAAAAACACAACCCTCTGGACATCATGTTGGCTAAGAACTGAGGGAGAAAATAGTTACATTCTGTGTCAAGCTCGTTAAAAAATTAAATAGGTGTCCTTGAGCATAGTTTTATTCCTTTTTAGGATCATTAAAAAATGAAACGGGTTATTAGCAGAGTTCCCTTTTCGTGTCAATATCGTTAAAAATGAAACATATTCTTCCATTGTGTCAAGTATTTTACTATACTCTATACTTGAACCTTCATTTCATCTTCCTGTATCACTTGATGCTCTTTCTTCCTTTGTTTCTAGTGAACCTTTTTTTAGAAGTAACCCAGAATTTAGTTGGATGAAGAAAAGAGTGAGCAAATGAAATGAAGCTTGGGGGGCATGTCACCAACATATTTATATTATGTTGGAATTAAGCCACTTTACAATTATACTGGGGGAAAGTACTAACCACTAGACACCATGTTGGGAAAACACCCATCAATGGGACTCATTCTTAGCATTCTTTCAACCGATCTTTGAGATCGATGAAAACAGTAAGATGGTGTTGAGATTACTTTTCATTTTTTGTGATCTGGTTAAAACATTAAAAGTGGACCAAGTTTATTTTGTCCTTTTCACACTTCAGTTTAAGTTGAAAAAGTATTGAGTGCTTTCTATACCTTCGGCATGCTCGTTAAACACCTAGTGAAGAGGTATTGAGTGCGCTTTTACTGTTTTTTTAGACTCGTTAAAATGTGATATGAAAAAATAACCCCTTAAAAAGTCAACTTTAAGCTCTTTTCAAGAATATTTAACATGAAAACATCACCAAGTGAGCTTGATGCTTTCAATCTTATAAAAATATTTGAAATATTGTCTAGTCGGTGATATCTTACCCCTTTTTCGAACTGAGTGGAATCATTTACGAAAAATGTACACTCTAGTTTATCACAACTAGAAGAGTTCTCCTAGGCATCTGTTTATACTTTTCCGGGCCTCAGGGACTAAATTTATGATAAATTCCACCCTACAGTCTTCTTAGTCATTTCATAGTCTCTAAACATGAAACGACAACTGAGTTTACCTTCTTCGAACTCATAAAATTAAACGGTGAATGACCCTTTCTGGAAATAAACCCCCCCTTTCTCAGGTTCATAAAACGTATGAGAATAGACTCATCACTTGATGAGCTACATCGAGTGTTTGTTACCATTTTCAAGCTCATTAAAAATAAAAGAGGTACTCATCCTTCACGATGGGGAGATTAAGGGAATGGGGAACGTCTTTCAATTGTATCAATAGTAGTTCATAGTCCACCCTTGAACATGGAAACTGTCTACATTTTCATTCCAAACAATTGGGTATTCATCTTGTCACCAAATCGATCTAGTTTCGTGAGTCATTTAACTCCTTCAAATCAATTCAAAGAATGCATCACCATGTCCTTGCATTACGTTTGGTCTCTACCTCGTTGTGTCAATGCTGCCAAGTCACTTTTCATTCCATTCAATGTTTAAGGGAATCCTCCTCTGCAGTCTACCTCTACAGTTACCTTACCTACCTTCCAGTCGGTCACATTTGAGTCATTCCAATGGTTGTTTTTCAGCGACGATGGGGGAAACATCATGGCTCTCCTTTGACGAGTCTATTCCTGTTGATTCCAACACATTATCCAAGAATTGTACTTAGAAACCAAGTCAATTACCTTGAAGCCTACATGCCTCAATGGCAGGTTTCCTCGCTTTTGACAATGGGTTTTCATCAGTGGCCTATGATTGACGAATTCCACCAAGTGTTCGACTTCAATTTCTCTATTGACATTTGGAGGAATGTGCTGGGATACCTTGGAAATCATTGACATTAATGATGATCTCCCTCACACCTATTAATGGTATACATCAATGACTGGTAATTAAGTGGTCTATGCCATGTTCAACATCAAGACATCTATTCGCATGGATAGAATCGTATCATTTGTAATTGGAATGAATACCTTAAGTGGTTAGGTGTTCACTTGAATATGTGCATATCCTCAGGTTGTGATGGAGTATTTTTGGAGTGATGACATGGATCCACATTGTATGTTTGGTGGCTATGTTCATATTTTGATTCAAGATATTATGGATCTATATTGTATGTTTTGTAGCCCTGTTCTAATTTGAGTCTTGTTGTTCATGGATCTACAGTGTATTGCCAATAGCCATGATATAGTCATTATACATGGATCTACAGTGTATTGGTCTGCAACTGTGATTGAGTTAGATAGTTGGTGACTAGTCTTGCGTCAAATGTTTACTCATTTATCTTTTGCCTCTAATACCGAATCAATATCTAGAAAATAATTTCACCTATCGCATACCTATAGCTTCATACTTTGGGGGGGCATCTGTTACACCCAAAAATTGTCCTAATGCTCCAATCCCTAGAAGTCCTTTGCTAAAACCTCTAAATTTGGGGTCTTATTGCTAACTCTTATGTAGTCTGACACACCTTGTTTCTTAGAACAGGGCATTAGACAGGCCTAATGCCTATCATACACTGACATAAGGCACTGGTGGCACCTGTCACATGACCACAAAGAGCGTTGATGCATTTAGCCTATTCACAAGGAGCATTAACAGTCCAAAAAGGGAAAAAAAGAGAAGATTCGAGAAGCTTCTAGGTGAAAGTTCTCATGGAGGATGATCATAACTAATTGGGAGAGTTGGCACTTGACCTCCTAACCCCTAGGGATCATTTGCTACCTTCCTCCCAAAATATATCAAACCATTTGGGCTTCCTTTGGCCTATAAAAGCAAGCTGCATGGACCATGTGAGAGGGATACCAAGAGAACATCCTTCTATTGTTGGATTCAATTCTGGTATAGGAGGCAAAGAGAGAGTGGTTGTGAGTGAGATGTTACATAGTTTGTAGTGTGTGTGAGTGGGTCAAAATATCTTGTAAAGGAAAATCTTCGACATCAAGGATTTGGTTGTAGCTTTCTTTTCTCATCTTTAATACAAAAATGTTTCCCTTTCCCATAAATGATTTATAATAATGTTGATTGTTTATTACTATTTTCCTTGATCATTAGTATAGATCATTGATTTATCTTGTTTCTCTCATTTCTTGTCTTGTTTTTTTGTTCTTTGCAGGTATAATTGATCGCACAAGGATCTATAAAACAAGGACAACCTTCCACACTCAAGGTAAACAAAGCTTGACATTCAAGTAGATCGTCATCTAGGGAGAGGATATATTGATGTGTCCTTTTCTTATAGACTTGCATCATGCAGGCTAGGTGAACAAACTGTGTCTGCACTAATTGAAATTTTCTCGGTAACAAATGTCAATTTCTCTAGAGATGGCATACTAGGATCTTTGGATTCCCTCTCTAGTTTTGGCAGTATCTAGCATAAAATGAAATAAGCTAGCGGAAATACTATTCTGATTGCTGAAATCATGGGTTAAGTTTGGCTGAGTAGGGGAAGGTATGGAAGCCATAAAATTATATGCATAATAAAATGAATATTTCATCAACTTGCTCAATTTCAGGCAACCTTTCATCAAAATATCTAATAAAGAAGATGTAAAAGGAAATCAGCTTACCTGTGTTAAAGATTTATTTATAGTATTATTTAAAAAGAGTAAATAATGACCTAGCTATGTGTTCCTGCACATAATTTGTATGAAATGGAGCATCCCTACTCATAATCTATCATAAAAACTAGAAAAAAGTAGAAAAGGGAAAAAAAAACACAATAAGAAATAGTCTATCAAAACAAAATAAAAGAAGAGACAGGAGAATCAAAGAGGTGATCACTTTTCATCCCCAATATGGTTGCCAAAGAAATGTTTATGTAGGAAATGGTAATAGTAAACCATTCAAAAAATTTCAGATTCTTGAGTGGCTAGCTAATTCAAGAGAATAATGGAAACAATGCCCTAGGTTTAGAGCCCCTTTTCAATCAAAGGGGAATGAATAGTGTAAAAATAATAATTAAAACATAAGGAAAAAGAACACATACTTTAATTATGCAACACTTAAACATAAATAAATAGTCATAACAGTGACAAAATAAACATTCACCATATCGCATTAAATCGACACATGAGAAAATGATCATCAAGACCGGCCTTTACTTAACACGTGCGACCAACAACCAAACTTACCTATTGTTATCACTCAATGATTTTCCTATGGTTGTGTTAGGAGATCATTGGGGTAACAATTTCAAACCAATATTTAGACTGTATTCTAGCCTATACAGTCAGAGAGGGATATCTCTATGTCACAGGATCACTCACATACACATAGAGCTTTAGAAATCACTCAGAAGGATAGATATCTCACACGAATAGATTTGTTTGTAATTTTAAAGTTTGTAAGACAGACAAATATTAAATATAATTGGGAAATGGAGTCACATCCCAAATAATTCAAGGGTTTTACAACAATAACGAGTGGTGATTTTCCTTTGTAATTAGAGGTAACGTGGGTGTAATATTCAGTAAAAATATCTTGAAGTAATGATAGACAGAAATGAGAGAAAGCCCAGTGAAACAAGAAGCACCTATCTATGGGTGATTATCTTGAAAGCACCTTTAGCAAAAGCAACAATAAAGGATAATGACTGAAATAGAGCACCTAACAAAGGATGAATTCCATAACAATCATTATAAACACATTACAAATGTTATTTTCGATGAAAGGAGCACTTAATACAAACGAATTCCTTACATGCAACTAGAAACACATTAGCAGAGATTTACACATATGAAAATGAAACATACAAGAATCACAAACTGAAAATTTAAACACCATGATGAATGTTAGAAACGCAAAAGAATATTTTTCATTAATACTTCTAAGAAAAGTTGCAGAACTACAAAACCAAGCACAGAGGATTCCTAAATGAATGTCAAACCCCTCATTCCTCTATTGAGGCTATGATTTATAGAGTAATTTTCCTCTGAGATGAATCTCGAAGCAGAGCTCCAAAATTAGTTTACATCATGGGAATCAAAACCCGCACACACTAAATCCTAACAAATTTTGAGTTGGAAGATTCGCCATGATCACAAAACAAAATAGGAAATCACGATGGGCGCACATGACAGATCAAAATGGAAAAATTTGCATACAACTTATGCTCCCTTAGCAATTTCAATGTCAGTCTCAAATGTTGTTCATGTTCTTCTTCTTTCTTACAATAAATAAGAATGGCATATAGGAAGACAAGAACAAACTTGTATAGATACTTCTTGAAAACACTATTCATGAGACACATAAATGTACTTTGTGCATTTGTGAGACCAAATGGTACCACTACAAACTCACAGTGTCCATACCTTGTTCTGAAGGTTGTCTTATGAGTATATTCATCTTTGATTATTACCCGATGGTAACCAGACCTCAAGTCAATCTTTGAAAATACCTTTGCTCCTCTCATTCGATAAACAAGGTCATCAATTCGAGGTAAAGGGTATTTATTCTTCATATTAACCTTGTTCAACTGTCTGTAATCAATACATAACCCAAGTGTACCATCTTTATTTTTCACAAACAGAATTGGTGCTCCCCATGGGGACACACTTGGCATGATATATTTCTTCTCCAACAACTCTTGTAGTTGCATCTTCAGCTCTAGCAACCTTGGTGTGCTCATCCTCTAGGGTTTCTTAGACATTGGTGCTACTCCAAGCATAAGATCAATTGTAAAATCAATGTCTCTATTTGGAGGAAGTCTTGGAATCTCATCAGGAAAAACATCCATGAATTCTTGCAATACATGAAAGTCCTCCAACCTAGGAGTTTCATTATCTTCTGCCTCCAAACATGGGTTGCATATAATTTACAACCTTTCCTACATAAATTCTTTAGCTGCATTGTTGAAATATGCCAAATAGAAATCACCTTTGGAATGTCTCTTACAACCCTTGGGTTTCCTTCTTCATCCATGCATTCAAATGTCTTATTGTAACAATCAAGCTTCACTTTGTGCACTTCTAACTAGTCCATTCCAATGAGAATATCATAGGAACCAAGTGGTAGAATATTCAAGTTTGCATAAGTGACTAACCTATCCATGACTAATGGACATCTTTCTACCACTTCACTGACTTTTCTCTTGGTTCCAGTGGCTAGTTGAACTAACCATGATTTTCTATGCTTTAATTTCTTAAAAGAAAAAATCTTAACAATTCTAGGAGTGATATAATTGTGAGTAGATCCAGGGTCAATCAAAACATAAACATATTGCTCAGAAATTGTACCTTCAACTTCAACCACAGTCGATTGATGATCTTTTTGGAAGTCCTCTAGGGCTACATAAATTATAGGGACAGTCCTTGCTACTTGACCCGACCATTTCAGCTCCTTGGATGTTGTGAGATTTCCTTACATACCCATTCTCATGCGGACAGTTCCTATGCATATGGTTTCCTCCACATCCCCAACATTGGAGGGGTTCTTTGATCTCCTTTGGATATCTTGGCCTTTCTCCCATCATTATGGATGGCTTAGTCACAACTTGTGATGGTTTCCTTTGCTGATTTCAGAAGTGAGAGGGTTTGAAACCTTTCTTACTTCGGTCAAACATCTCCTTCTTCTTATACTTCCATGCCTTATGGATATCAGGTCTGCTTTTGTTCTGGTCATAGAAATACTTGGCCTTCCTTATATCCTCTTCTAGAGTTCGAGGTTCATCAAACTCAATCATGTCCTTGTATGGCTGAGGTATCCCACTCAAAAAACGTTGAAAAGTTTACTTTATCATACCTGATGTATATGACATACCTCAACAACTCCAAGAATTTGTTTGCATATTCTTCCATGGTCAGCTGTCCCAATTTCAGCTCATGGAACTCTTTAATCTTATCATCATAGTACCTATCAGAGAGGTACTTCTGCTTGAAATACTTCTTGAATTGCTTCCACATTATATTTCTGTCATTGATCTTCCTCAATTTCTTGAAGTGCTCCCACCATATAGATGCTCTTCCATTCAGATTGAATATGGCTACCCTTTCCTTCATATTTCTCGACTAGTCTTGGACTTGGAAATACTTTTTCATCCCAAGAAGCCAAGGTTCAGCTTCTTGACCGGATTTTACCTCACCATTGAAAGTAGGATGCCTTTCCTTCTTAAATTCATCATGTGGACTATTCTGGTAATGACTCTTCCTCTTATTCCTGTGAGATGAAGAGCTTGAACCCACAGTGGATCCTTCAAAGTCAGATGATCCACTAGAAAACCTTTTTCTTCTTCTAGAATTGCTCCTACTTCCTTCTGGATTTACTGCCCGATGCCCAGAGTTTATCTGCCTTTGGATTTTTTTCAAACTCTACAAAATGGTTGCATTCAACTGATTATGCTCTTCTCGATATTTAATCATTCTTTCATTGTCTTCTCTACATCTTTGCAATCCCACCCTCAGGCTTCTCATGGTGGCTGCAATATCTGGCAGAGTCTCTTGATATATTCTTCCATTGGAATCTGTTTCAACATTTCCAACTCAAATGTTTTCCCCCATAGCATCTGCCTCGTGCTCATAGGGATCCTGTGCATCATTCATGCTATAGGTTCTCATGGTCGAGCCAAAACCAATTTTTCCAAACTGCACTATGACTCTGCAAAATGTGTTAATAAACACACTATTAGTTGCGTAACAATTTCATAATTCAAACATCACGGTTAGTCATGTAACAATGGTGCTGTAGCCAATAGCTCTGAGAACTATTCACTTGGAACATTTAGGCCCAATGTTGTAACCAATACCACACTGTCACGTCCCCTCCCCTATACTTCGGCATATAAGGGAGGAACGGGACTACAACTGCTCGCTCTGATACCACACTATACCATCCGCTCCCACCTTAGAGGAGAAATACGACCACTAATCCTGCTCTGATAGCTCGATATCCATGAACCCGATGCCCATACACCTGAGTGATATGCAGAATAATTTAAAATTTATATTTACTATCTCTTTTAAAACAATCATGGGTCATGTAACATCATTTAACATTAATGCTTAGGATTAAAATACACTATAACAGTCGTTACGCCCCTTGACAAATCCATTTTGTGACCAGAAAAAACTTTTTTGCACTGAAATTGTCCTTTCTGCCTTTCACTGTAGAATCTGGGAACATGAAACATAATGTGCGATAGAGTCATTCAACCACTTTCCTCCTTCTGCCTTCCATCTTTCCACCTTCCGCTTTGGGAATCAGAAACTCAACATTCAATGGAATTACTTAACCACATTCCACCTTCTGCATTTCTCCTTTCTGCCTTTCGTTGCGGAATTAGGAAATCGGAAACATAATGTGCGACAGAGTCATTCAATAACTTTCCACCTTCCACCTTCCGCTATGGAACTCGGGAATTGAAAACTCAACATTCCAAGAAATTACTTAACCACTTTCCGCCTTCCGTTGCGGGACTCAGGAATCAAAAACTCATCATTCGACGGAATCATTTAGCCACTTTCTGCCTTCTACCTTCTGCCTTTCTTCCTTCCGCTGTGGACTTCGAGAATCAGAAACTTAACAAACGACACCTTCATTTGTTCACCGTCCGCTTTCTGCCTTCCGCCTTTCGCGGGTGGACTCCGGATCGCAGAAAAACCAACACTTGGCCTCATTTCTCTTTTTGTTTCCCGATTTACACCTCCCAACTTCCACATGTGAACTACGAGGTGCAGAAATATACACTTTACCTTAGAATTTTTTTTCTCTTTTCTGCTTTCGACTTCCACCTTCCACAGGAGGATTCCTGGGTGTAGAAAACCAACACTTTTCATTGTTTCAACTTCTCTTTCCTCCTCCTGCCTTCCACCGACGGAATCCAGGGTGTGGAAACTAACATTCTGCCTTGTTCTTTTTCTCTTTTTCTGATCTCCTCCTCCCACCTTTCGTAGGAGGATTCTGGGGCACGAAAACACTTAAGTCAGAAGCATTTTAACTCTGTAACCAGGCTTCTAACCTCCAAGTACTTAAGCAAAAAGCATTGAAACCAAAAATATATATAGATATAAAATGCAGGGACATTCAATCAACAGTAAACTCTACTTTAATTCATTCGTAAGCATTCAACATAATCAGTATATTCATAAGCAAATACATTGCAGAAATAGCACAACAAAGAATACTTATCTTGAAGATGAATTTTTCCTGCAACTAGCTATGTCACTGCAACATTTTTCACGTCCCCATCCCTCTTACCGGCGAAAAGGACGTGACCAACACCATGCATACGGGAAAACAGCCCCATGAACATAATCAATAGAAATCAATGCTGGAATTAAAACTTACAAGCATACACAGATGCAGAATGAATCAACATTCAGCGGAAGCAACACACATACATTTCCAGCATAAAACATGTTCATCATAATTCATTATACAATAGATTAAATTGCAGAGAAGAAACAGTCAGCAGCACTTATCTTTCGATGAAGAATCTCGCAACCAGCTACGTCGTTGCAACGTTCCACCCAACCATAGGCCAGCGTGCTCATCAATCTCTCAGCACACTGCCCACCCCGAGCTGGGCATGATTCCTCCAAGGATAAGGGTCAATGCAGGCTTACACATAACCAAGGGACACAATCAACAAACCAACACCACTGGGTTTACCAGGCCATCAACAGATCGGCCAAGCCAGCACAGTCCAAGGGACAACCACTGCATACCAGCAGCAAAACAACCCTTCACAGCCTTGTGAAGAAGCAAAGACAACCAGGGGTAATCCCAAACAAACGTTGAGCACAACTCAAGCCCACAAGGCAACACAGAGTTGTTCTTGGCCCTACCATGGCCAAAAAAACTCGACTGCAACACCCAAACCAGGGTATATCAACAGCCCAACTTCCCAATCAAAACGGTGGCAACAATCCACATCCCATAGTGGATAAGAAATAGAACTCCCAGCATAACCATGGGAAACTCAGGCACAGAGGCGGAAATCAACAGCCAACCACAACGTGGGAAAGGCAACAGTCCCACAATGGAAGAAGTGAACACACATACACAGTCCGAGATGGAAAGAGGACGAACTCTCAATAGCACCTAGGTATAGCAGCAAATACCACTCACGGCATGGGAAAACAACAATCCCAAAAACGTATCAGCAACCACCACACAGGGGAAAACATACCCGATTCCACTCTGTGGAAAAAATGTTAATGACCACTGATAAGCAACGCCTCTCCTGGCTGCATGAGATCCAGCAGAATCACTTCCGGTGCGTGAGGATGAAACCAGGCCATCTTCCTCTGCGTGAGAGTGAGCATACCAACAGGAGGAACAAAAACCGACCTCCCTATGCGCGCGCGGATGAACAGACCACCGTGGGGAACGGACAGGAAACCGTGAGGATGCGTAGCAGTGGTAGAGTGGAGTGAATGGAAATTCATGGGTGGAGTGGGCATGTGGGCAAAGGACTGATAGTCCTTCCACCCCACTCCCAAAACAATAACTGCCCCAGCTACCCAATACAAGACAATAAATAGGTTGGAAGAGGTTGGATGAGACAAGAAAGGTGACAAATCAACAAGGTGGTAACACATGGGTTTTTCCCCCATAGACTAAGGTTTGACATCCCTCACCCCTTATCCTTTGGAACCATGCCCTTTTCATTCAACGTTGCACTGTCGTAGCTGGTTGTGGTTTTATGTTTAATTGATGTGCGTGTTTACATGATGCCGAATTATAATGTGCCAAATAGCACGACATTCCATCGGCAACTATCCCTATTGCCAAAACATACACAACCAAATTGATGGTGGGGCTTTTGCCTTGAGCTCCTCACCACGATTAATTACAATATATACATCATGCAAACGGGGTCAAAACCGGGGACATTACAACATTCCACCCAACCATAGGCTAGTTGTGCTCATCAATCTCTCAACACAACTACCACCCCCGAGTTGGGCATGATTTCCATAAGGAACTAGGGAACAATAGGCTCACACATAGCCAGAACAAATCAAACATAGTCAATCCAACCTATAGTTGGGTTTATTAGACTATCCATCCAAGCCAATATACAATTGGGTTTATTAGGTTGCAAGAAAACATGCCAATACACTGCTGGGTTTATCAGGCTACTCAGCCAAGCTAGCTAACAGTTGGGTTTATCAAACTGCACATAGTCAAGCCAACATTCACATTAAGGACCAACCAAGCCAACAGATGGGTTTATCAAGCTACTCATCCAAGCCAGCTAACAATTGGGTTTATCAAGCTACTCATCCAAGCCAGCTAACAATTGGGTTTATCAGGTTGTCCATCCAAAAATCACACATGGCCAAATGCACAACAATACACAGCCAAGCCAACTACAGTTGGGTTTATCAGGCTACTCATCCAAGCCAATATAGGGTTGATTTTATCAGGCTTCCCAGCCAAGCCAATATCCAATTGGATTTATCAGGTTGTCAGCCAAGCCAATCTACCGATGGGTTTATCAGCCTGCTAAGATAGTGGAAAGGAAGAATGGCTAAGATGGTGGCTCATTCAAGAGCTAGGGACACCTCCACAAGATCTATCTGGCCTGGAATCCGCAATACCTACACACCCAACATAAGGAAGCATCCCCTTCTCTGCTACACAGTCCCTCGGGATATGGCTTCCCTTCTAGTGCTATTCAGGGTGTGCATAGAATATTCACCAGCCACTTTTAACTTTGGTGAGGCTCCTCTCTGCACTAGGTTCATCAATCCCATTCGGTGTCTCTTCTATTCCTAAGTCTTGCATACAGTTCAGCCCCAAACCAGGGTGCACATCACAGAAACCCACAAGCAGACACAACAACACAAGGCTCCACTCTATAACACAGACAACCAAGTTTGCATACCACTCTATAACACAGGATCAACAAGGTTCACTTGTACACAGGAGAAACGTTGCAGAACAACTTGCTCCACAACTCTGGATAGTGAATCACATCATAATGCATGAACAATGAAGAACAACAACAAAAAATTCTCACGACTGAGGGAAATACGTACTGTCACGCATCCACGAGCTTACTTGCTTCAGAAGCAAGAATGTGGCTTCCGCAGACTGCAGACTTGCTCAGACTGCAGACTGGCTTAGTCATGAAACCGATTGTCATTCCTTTCTATGCCCAAGGCATAAACTACCTCAAATTCTCTTTTGGAATAATTGAATGATTGAGGACATAAGACAAAAAGGTAGCTGAGGGTTTATGGGTTTCCCCATTGACATCTGGTCTCACCCTATTAGTTCAATAGTTTGACTAAGTCCCCTCCCTATTCCTTGTGAAATCATGCCCCCATCTCTTATGTTGCATTGCATATCTAGTTTTGGTATATTTATCAAATTGTATATTTACATGATAACTTCAAAATGTAATGTGCCTGACTTAGCACTATACCCATCGGCATCAACCCTAATTACCGATACACAAAACACCAAATAAATGGCGGGGCCTTGGCCTTGATCTCCTTGCCATGATTCAAATACAATATTTACATCATGTACAATTTTAATACCATGGGGTCAAAACCAGGGTGTTACACTGATGCTTGTAATAGCTCCCTTAAGTAAAACTAAATAATGCTTTGATTCCATAGCAAATATTTATGGAAAGAAATACCCTACTCAAAGGAGGGATTTGAAAAAACAACTTTTATCACTTAATATGGAGAAAGATGAGACAATTGCTAGCTTCTTCTCTGAGATCTCTAAGATAAGAGATCAACTTATGGCCATTGAGATAAAGTATAAGATGATGATCTAGTGCAGACAATAGTTGATGGTTGTCCTCTGACCTAGGATACATTTTTGGCGACGGTAAATGGAAGAGAGGTCCAGCCAAGATTTGATAGATTGTGTCATGATTTTTTAGAAGAAGAAATAAGGATCCAAAGTAGATTTGGGCCTCCACCTGAAAAGGATCATGCTCTAGATGCCAATACAAACAAAGGGAAAATATTCCCTCAACACAAGGACAATGGTAAGGGACCTAAAGGTAAGAATTTTCATAAATAAAAGGTTAAGTGTTATAACTATAGTGATATTGGTCACTATGCAAAGGAATGTGAGAAACCACCTAACAAGAATTGGCATAGAAAGAAGCATCATGCTTCAACTGCTACAAAAGAAGAACAACCTCAACAAAATAAATCAAGGGCTAAGACCAAGGATCATGATCAAGGAAAATAATTCTACTTGGCTTCATCACTCTCAGGTTCCATCTCTAACTTATCATATTTTGGTGGATAGATAGTGGATCCACCCATCATATGACTGGATTCAAGAAGGTCCTTACAGTTTTCAAGGCCAAGAAGTTCCATACGAAAGTGGAACTAGGAGATGGAAGTACCTATGCGATTAAAGGATTTGGTTCAACTTCCTTTCAACTTGATTCAGGTATGTTGATTATTTTTGAGGAAATTTTATATGCTCATGATTTAAAGAATAATGTTCTTTCATTGACAGTTTCAGAACACAAGGGGTTATCTGTATCTTTCTCAGAAGGGAAGGATTTGGTATGGCATAAAGGTAAATATATGAACTCAACCATTGTGATTGGATTCCACGAAGGTGACCTATATAAGGTTTTAGGACATGTTATTAAAGCTCTATACCCCAAGATTCGGAGATAAAGAGGGATTTAATTGTGCTCTTACATCCCTTGTAGAGTGGGATTGCAAAAAAGGAAAGTAGAGATGTGATCTTCCATCACTCCAACGATTCTTCTAGTGACTTAGATATCGAATTCTATGAGACATATCACTCAGAGAAGCATAGGGAGAAGGCTAAGAATCCTTCAGTTGATCTCATTGAGAAGCCTATTTAAATTCTTCAAGGATGCTCTAGTGTGAGTCATGTGACTGATTCATATTCCTCCACTTATGAGGAGACAACCAAACAACAGGTTTGGAAGAATGACATGTGGAAAGTGATTCTAATCTATCAATGGAAGTTAGTTGCAACTTCTAAGTGGTTCTATGAGCTCATTATTCTTGCTTATATCTAGAGTTGTTTGAAGCTCTCATAAAATCTTGTATTTGATGATAGGTTAGAACACATCAAGAGGAGGTATCACTATGTCAGGAACATGGTGCAGTATATTTTGTCAAAAAGATAGATTATCGATGTGTCTATTGTTGTTGAGAATGCCTCTCTTGTTGAGAGGAAGTTTTAAATTTAGTGCAATTGTGAGACCCATTCTCAGGGAGGATGATACTCTAGTCAGTTAACTAGGGTTTCTGGTTAGTGAACTAGGAAGAGTAAGTCCCTAGAAGGTATCTTAGGCCTCCCAAAATTCTCATGGGGTTCTTGTTCTGGGACCAAGTAGGTCTTCGTCATGGAAAATTCCCTAGCATGTGGATAGGGCCCCTATATTTCTCTAGGGTATTCTAGTATGGGACTAGACAGTTTCTTGGTTACAAGGACCAAGCAAATCCTGCATGAGACAAATACTTCCTGATATGGGACCAGGCATATTCTTGGTCTCATACCAAGCAACTCCTAAGGTACATACCTGGTCAGTTGACCATGTGGATCTTAGTTAGTTGACTAAGATGATGATGTGTGATTTCCTCTTCTCCTAAACAATTAGTGCTAGGTTGTTTCTCAAGGGACTGACCACCCCTTAATGATGTTGCTAGCACTTGACCATTAGGAACAACGTAGATGACTAGAGGAATACTTCATCTAGTCTGGATATTCCTTATACGGCGATGATAAAAATAACAATTAGTCTATTGAACACGTGTGGACAATATACATTGAGAGAGAAAGATTAAATTCCTTGGTCTTGTGGGTAAAAGGGTTGTTTCTCCACCTTGATGGTACACCTTGGTCTTCTGGGTAAAAGTATTTTTTCCCACCTTAATGGTACACCTTGGTCTTATGGATGAAAGTGTCGTCTTCCCACCTTGATGTGACCCCTCTTGTTGACTTATGGTCTTGTGTTTCCCTATTAGTTCTAGCACCCATCTTGGTTGTGGTACCTTGAACCTTTTGCTATGTTGACTTAACTTTATTGTTTTTTATTGTTTTTATTTTTTGTATGACCACTTGACCATTGGTTCCCTACTAAGTCAACTAAATATCATTTTTATGTTATGATTGGTAAATCTCATAAAATCTAGGCTAGTTAACTGGCCCTTCTAGAAGGCATGTCAAGATTATAAATTACATCCTAAACTTTATTTTTGGAGTGTACCTTGATAAGAGAAAAAGAGATATGATCCATTGGCTATTGTAGGGTGTGCTACTACTCCATTGTCTTGGAATCAAGGTTCTTATGTTGTTGTTTTAGACTTCTATCATTTTGTCTTATCTATTGTTACTAGTTTGGAGCTCTCATCTTCTCTTTTCATCCATCTAAGGTTGTATCCCTCATGTCTGGACTACCTACTGTTGAACAGTGATTTTATCGTGGGATTATTTGAGTTGGGTGTGAATTTTTTAGGTGTTTTAGAGTGGTTCATGTCCATTGTTGGTTTCCCAGACTTGGGTTGTGTCCATTGTTGGATGCCCAGACTTGGGCCGTGTCCATTGTTGGATGCCCAGGCTTGGGTTGTGACCATTGTTGGCTGCCCAGACTTGGGTTGTGACCATTTTTTACTACCCAAACTTGGGTCGTGACCATTGTTGGCTCCCCAGACTTAGATTGTGATCCCACTACTATTCATTAGACTAGGTCTTGGCCCTTTTTTGGCTGCTTAGACTTGAGTTGTGACTTGTTTTGGCTACCCTAGGTTGGGCGTGATCACTTTAAGATATGCTAAGCTCATTCGTGACCTCCTATTGACTATTAAACTTGGGTCATGACCTTCTTGGGTGCCTTATGCTGGACTATGACATGTTTGGATTCCTATGACTTGTACTACAACTTGTTGAGTGCCTTAGACTTAGTTTGTGACCCTATTTAAGTGGGTGAAGACCTCTAGTTGTGTGTGGATTATCATCATTTCTGGTCTACTACTATTTATTTGGGTTTTTCATCCTTGTTGATTGGGTTACCTTGATTGTTATTATACTTGAATAAACCCATAATACTCTTTTATCTCTCTCATGCGGTTTTCCTATGTTCCTTTAGTTATTTGTCTTCAAAAAGAAAAACTCTAATCTAAAAAGAATATCTAAGTATAACGAAGGTTTAAACCCACTTTTCTTTCTTTTCTTTATTGTTTATTAGTTTTATAGTATTGTTGTTATTTTTTATGTTCTATTTCTCGTACCTTGTAATTGATAAATCCTATCTCAAGGAAAAAGTTTAACATACTGATCACTGAGGAGTGTTAAAGTTGAAAGAGATGAAAATTATGTTTTAATTACAACTACACTTTTATGTATCTAGCATTAATTTAAATTTTATTTTATGCATTAACTACACTTTTTAAAAAAAATCTATCTCTAACCCTAACCTAACACAAATTTCAACAATATTAAGCAATATACATTAAATGTTTTTTTTGTAAGTACCCATGGGGGATTTGAACTTGTGACATTCCATTTACAACTTCTCATATCAATTCCTTATTACCAATTTCTCTAACCCGAATGGGAAATATACATTAAACGTTTAATACAAGAGAATTGATATATGTTTTCCTTTCATTTCAAGTCAAGCAATATACCCAAGAGGAAACATTTCTCTTCACATTGTTTAGTTAAATAATTTTGTTAGTTCCACTATGAATAAACTTTCACAAATTGAGGAACAAAACATTCCATAGCAAAATAAATCCCTAAGTTGGTGAGGTTAGTTGGAATCCCTTCACTAGGAAAATAAACGACACACAAACATATTTAACACAATCAATACAATAGATTGGATATGCCTATCTTATTATCCTTTCAATGCAACAATGTCTTCATATTTTAACCATATGCATTAATGTGAACCAATAATTTGATCACAAGCTAAATATACACAATTTTAAACTAAAGGAGTCAATGCAAATTTGTCAATGATTTTTTATGAGCCGTGCTCCTCCACGCCATTGGTGTTATAATTCCTTTATCGGTCACACACCAAGAATTAATCATTGTCTTATCCTTCATACTTTCTATTGACAGATAAACACTTGAAAAGGTAGTAACATAGGAACCATACGACATTGCCAACCCTAGCTCTAAGTTCCAACAACATTGATCTTTTCAAGAGTCTCTTTAAAAAGTGGCTTTGCATCTATAATAAAAACAATGTTCAACATTCCACTATCTACAATAAGCTTCAGCCATACATGGAAACATGAGAGCATGCAATTTCTTGAACTCAAGGAAAATCCTAATACTTGTCAACTTGCACCATGCAACTCAATAACAAAGCCCATCCATCTCATCACCTCATTGGCAACACATGTATTCAATTGGGCCACAAACTTTTGCATATTTGACTCATGTCTGTCAACAAATCCATGAACTTCATATGAACTACTCACTGCGTTTCTAGAAATGCTCCTTGTGGTCCTTCACCCCTCAATCATAGACCATCATAATTAAAATCCTTCTTTTACATGCAATTAACATCCCTTAATGGTTTTTTCTAATGCATAACTATAAGAACCATTAAGAATCAACATCACACAAGAACCAATAAACTAGAATCACCATGGTGATATCTTGATCTCTCCACATGCACTCCACAACAGGTTAAAGGTCTCCACTCGATTTCCTTGAGCACGACCCATTGACCTATAAATGGAATTACAAACAAAAGTATTACCGACGATACCTCCATGTTGCAACCACCAAATATTTATCTTCTTCTATCAAAAAGTTGCTACAATAATACATCAAATGCCTTTAGGGACCATTCCCATTTTCTGAGATCTTTTGAGTTATCAAAAGAAATTCTCATGTGCTCTTTCCTTCACTATCTAACTTACAAATCAAATCTACACTCCATGGATTTCAAAATCAAAACACTCTCACTAAAGTGTCCAAGTCTACAAGTATAGCCTTATATTTCATAGCATATCAAAAACCGACTAATGAGAGAGAAGAAAAATAATACACGTAGCACAACAAATTTCAGCCTAAATTATCGTGAAAACCCAACTTCAAAGTATATCTTTTATTCTCCTTGGATACTCTATCCAAGACAACCAACTTAGGAAAATTCCAATGACTTGAGGCTCTTTTACGATGGAGTTCACTAATCCTTTAAATAGGTTTCATCACATGTTAATAACATGTGCAAATACCATGGGCCACTCAATATCATGGGTTTGTAAACTAGCTAGGGAAAACCCATTAATGACCAAATCAAGCCTAACCTACATATTCTTGACCAAGTCGATATTAACCTAACAAATTGGAATAGTTGTATCCATTTGATTTAGCCACTTTAAAAGAAATAGAATACTAGTATTGCAAAGACCTACATCTCTGCGCATATGACATCACATTCTCAAGTACTTCTCTGTATTTTCTTATATCATGCTTGGAATAGGTAAGTGAAAATGCACATGTTTCATTCTTTCGAATTCCATTCAAAAGTAATCTGACTAGTGTGGGGATGACCACCTAGAACAATGATCATGTCAACACCATTAATATTGATCTATGGAGTCATGTTTGTCCCTCACACAAGCTAAATCCTAATCAAATATTCATATCCACTTAGGTGAAGATTGTGTCTTGTAATTTAGACCTTACCTTCCCTTCTTTTCATTTATATGGGTGGCATTGCTTCCTTTTCTATTGGTCCCATGTCATTTTCTCTTGGAATGAAACATGCTATGCCTTCAACATCATGCCTTTTAGCTTGCAGAATGCCTTAATAATATTCCATAATTTTTGTTGTAGCATTATTTCCTAATGTTAGGAGAGAAAGGGGTAACCACAAATCAATTTATAAATTCATGAGTAGGTTCTTACACACTACTCACATGTTTCCCACTTGAAACACCACTTCCTATACGAATTGCATGTGTTAAGCATGCCACTAGTCTTCATCTTGTGATTCATAATAGGTAGCTCTAGTTGGGCTGAATGAAAGGGAACTTAGGGAAATAGGATTAGTCCAGATTTGGCTAGTCAGACTTGAGGGAATAACCTGACTTGGGATAGTAATGTTGTGCTAATTTTCAATATTGAACTTTGATACACAACCATGCCTAATAATATTTTTTAAACATGGCTTCATGATCATCCTTCTTTGCAATTTGAAATTAAGAAAAAGTGCCAAGATATGCCTCAATGGTTGAGACAATATGTTTACATGTTGATGACCAAGTTCAAAGATATAGTGTTACACCAAAGCCAAAAACCACCAAAGGAATCGACACACTAACACAAAGACTCAAGCAAGACACCAATGAAAGGAAGGAAACCAAGGGATACACTAGTTTCGGAAATTCTTTGCACAATGTACTGGGACCATTTATGTTTAGAAATTAACTACTGTTGAATTCTACTCCAAAGCTACTATAATATCCCAACTTATATTCTATTGTATTTGATAGTATGTTTGTGGGTTCTATGCTTTACATGTGCTAGAAATATAATAAAAAGTTGCAAGCAAAACAATGTCATGCCAAAAGGCCCTACAAAAAGGTGTCTAGAGAAATAATAGGAGAAAGAATTTCAGTGAGAGAAGGTTCACATACCACTACTAATAATGTTGATAATCTGTCAATATATGGAAGGCATGCAAGCCATGCACGTAGGATGAATAATATGAAATTTTTCTCTCCAATAGTTGACGCCCAACTGAGTAAACTGCCCACCTCATTGTTATCCTTCACGTTTTGGATCCAATTAGTGGCCAATGAAACTGAGACTTACTAGGAAGGATAGTATAGGTATTCTGGAGAGATAGGAAGATACATGTAGACGTTTTTACCTCTTTCAGTGTCCTAGATAATTAATCTTCTATTGGATGGGTGAATCCCTACTTCCTCACGCTTTTGCTAGTCGATGCTTTGAATGTGTCCAGAATGGAATGATAATCACTTAGTATAGTGGTGGGCCCCCGTTGAGAAGAATGGCAAAAGCATGCAAAATTTTTACTGGGCTTCTGAATTCTAGCAAATGGTTCTAGGATTTGCAGCTACTCCCTGTTAGGATTATTAATCCTCCCTTGGTCAAATGTCTATTAGATTAATTATTGCCTAACTTAGGAACCTTAAATTAATTAAATGGGTCCACTAGTGAAATTGGGTCCACATGGCCCAATGGGGCCACACGTGCCATTCATTCAAGTGTGGGGAACACTTCTAGAGGTTAACTACCACTTACTGCATGTGCATGCATCAGTTAGGGTGCCTCCTAGGAAAATCCCTACATTTTAGGAGAAACTAAGAGTCCCAGCACCAACCTACTCTAGTCAGTTGGTGTTATCACTAGTTAGTCTTAGTTAGCCCTCAGTTACAATCAGTTACTTCACAGTCAATTATGCTAGCGCTACTAATGCATGGTTGCATGGGGAGGAGCGCTTTTCCTACCTACCTCATTCTCAGTTGCACTGAGTTAACTGGTTGTCACTGCATATTGGATTTATTGGTCATCAGGGAGTTGTCTATTTGGACTCCGATATTGATTGGGAGACCTTGAGTTAGAGATTCAGTTAGATACAGTCTTATCCACTTGGAGGATTCGAATTCATTACTCATGTATTTGAATTCTACCTATGCAAACTACATTGTAACACCGGATATTATTTTGATGAATATACTGTAAATTCCTGAGCAATACTTGTCCATTTCCTGTTTGGTTTGTCTTGTTGGATTTGTATTTTCATTCTCCATTCAATTACTGCAACATAATAAGAACTCTCTTCCTGAATATCTAAATGGCATTCAAATTCTAACATGGTATCAGAGCCTTCTCAGGGAGGATTCATGCTTGTTTCTCCTCATCGAACATCAGAAGTAGTTGGGTTTCCCAGAAGTCCCCTATGAAAATTTGCTAGCTCTGGATTCCTTCAGAGCAGCGAAGAGGGCGTGACAAAACCTGAAAACATGTTCATGTATGGAGGAAAAGCATGATTCTAACAGTTCTTATGTTTTAGTGTTATTTGCAGTGAAATTGACAGGTGCTACGTAGCTTGAAAGAAGTATTTGCAGTCTCCCTCTCGGATAAATTATGAGTTCTCAAACTCCTAAGCCATGGATCCTCACAACTTCCAATTACCTTGATTGGAGGATTGATATGCAGTTGGCATTGCGCAAACATGGCTACCATAGGATTATACATGGATGGGAGGCTGAACCTCATCAACTGGTAGAGGAGAACAAGTTCCTAAACTGTTGTGATGAAGAATTCAGGTACTTATGTACTTATATTTCCAGAGATATCCTCTTTCATATAGAAGGATTGAGGACTCCCAAAGAAGCCTAGGAGAAGCTTGATAACTTGTTTAACAAACAAGATGAGCTTCGGGAACACATTCTGGAGAATGCGTTGGTATCTTTACATCCCAACACTTTCGAGACTATTGAGCAATTCTTCTCCAAATTCAAGTCTCTAGTGCTACAATGCAGACAGTGTGGGATAGAGTGGAAGGATGAGTAGAATGTCCTTTGAATACTCAGCAAACTAGGTCCTGAGTACTCTGTCTATGTCTCTATGTTTCATTCCAAGTGGGAAATATTTCATGATTGGAAACTACCTTCTCTAGATTCATTCTTGGATTCCTTAATCAAAGAACAAGACAAATTGATTTGAATGGGAGTCATCCAGACTTCCAAATATCAAGCTCTATTGGTTATCGACTCCTCCAAAGTGCAAGCAAAGGGGAAATCAAAGAAGAAGGAGCCCAAGGCAGCTAATTCAAAGCCTAAACCAAATCAGAAAGCTTCTAAAGTGGCCTCCAGCTCTAAGAAGAAGAAATTTGAAAAGAAGTTATGTTCATATTGTGAAAAGGGATACCATATTGAAGAACATTGTATGAGGAAGCAACTTTATGAGATGTGTGCTCTTCTCAAGCAGCACAACATTGCTCCTCCAAGAGCAAAGAAGCTTGATGAAGAAGCACTAACAGAAGATATCGAAAGGTGTCATGCTTTGAAAGCAACTCTCTCTCCATCCTCAACATACATTATAGATTCTGGAGCCTCCAACCACATGGTTTTCTCCAAAGAATCCTTCTCTACTCTTTCACTATCAAAGGGGCCTAATATTCACATGGAAGATGATTCCCAGATTTCGGCAGAAGGAACGGGCTCAATCAGAGCGAAGCATGGTGAGTTGAAAAATTTCTTATATGTGACCTCCCTTGCTGCTAACATGTTATCTATTTACCAGATGACTCATACAGGCTCTCCCAAGAGGGTCACATTTGATTCAGACTCAGTTGAGATTACAGAAAAAGCCACTGGAAATCTTGTAGAAAAAGGTATTGCAAATCACTCTACCAAAGCTTATCACTTTTCACATTTCTTATCTGTTTCTCCTCCTACGGCTTTATTGTCTCATGCTAACAACACCAGCAACATTTGGCATGAGAGATTTGGCCATCTCAATTTCAAATATTTGAAGCAGCTCCACAATGATAACATGGTTGAAGGTTTTCCCTCCATCCAAACTTCTGATGGAGTATGTGCTGGGTGCTTGGTAGGTAATCATCCAAAAAAGAAGTATGATGTTGGGAAGGCTCATAGAGTTGTCTCTACACTTGATTTGATACATAGTGATGTAGCTAGACCTATGCCCACAAAATCCATTAATGGTTGCATGTATTTCCTAACCTTTATTGATGATTTTTCTAGGTATTGCTGGATCTATTTCATGAAGCTAATATCATAATTTTTTGAAACCTTTAAAAGTTTTGAAGCTATGGTTGAGAACAGATTAAATAAGAATATCAAGTCAATAAGATCCGATGGAGGATGAGAATATGCCAAAAGAGATTTCCAAAATTTATGTGAATCAAAGGGGATTCGAATGGAACACTCAGTTCCATATACACCGCAACAAAATGGTGTGGCTGAAAGGAAGAACAAATCACTGAAAGAGATGGAAACATGCCTTCTCCATGGCAAGCATCTACCTCCTTCTCTTTGGGCTGAACCAATAAACTTTGCTTCGTATTTGCAGAATAGGGTGCCCCACAAGTCAGTGGTTGGGGTGACTTCATTCGAATCATTGCGTGGGTATAAGCCCAATGTTTCCCATATGATAGTTTTTGGTTCCAAAGCTTGGGCCAGGATACCACTTGACAAGAGAAAGACCTTCCAAGCCCAAATTAGCGTATGCATTTTGCTGGGATATGAAAATGATGCAAAAGCTTACAAAATGATGGAGGTTTCTACCATAATATGCTTCATTGAAAGAAGTGTCAAGTTCAAAGAAGATCAGCTGCATGATAGTCCTACAACAGCACAAAAAGGTATAGCTATTTCTCCTCCTATTTTTAATGATGATGATGATGTGCTACAGGTTTCATATTCAGATGAGGAAGATCACATACAGCATGATCCTGTTATTAAGATTGAATCTCAAGAGATTCTAGATCCAGATCCAGTACCCATTCCTAATCAGAATCCTAAACCTAGATGGGCTCAAAATCTTCTTGATGCAGCTGGAAATGGTGCTGGAGTTCCATAAGACAAAAGAAGAACTAGGTCCCAGTATCAGAATGAGCATGCTGCACTATTTCTCACAGATTCTCTCTCTACATAATGGTTCAGCAAAGTTCCAAGTCGGTGCTACTTGATGATGGTGAATGATGAAGCAGAGATTTGATCATTCCCTACCTTCACCATCCAGCAGAACCAAACAAAGTTGTCAGTTTAGAAGTACATTGAGAGGTCCACTGATGGACCATGCTACTGCATAGAGATGCAATCTTTTGCAGCAGTGTTTTTCTCAAGTTATTTTTCTAAGGAGGAAGCTTCTTTCTTCTAAAGATAGCTTGCATATTGCTATTTTCCTACTTTTTTTTTGGGGGGGGGAGGGGGTTCCCACGAGGTTTCCCCCTGTTTCCTCAGTTGTACTAAGCAACATTTTTTTTATTATCTTCTAGATTGTATTTGGGTGACCTATGGTTTTGCTACCAGGGCCCACAGTTGTCCAAGTTAGGATTTAGGGGGGCTGTTAGGATTATTAATCCTCCCTTGGTCAAATGTTTATTAGATTAATTATTTCCTAACTTAGAAACCTTAAAATTAATTAAATGGGTCCACTAGTGAAATTGGGTCAACATGGCCCAATGGGGCCACATGTACCACTCATTGAAGTGTGGGGGACACTGCTATAGGTTAACTTCCACTTACTGCATGTGCATGCATCAGTTAGGGCGCCTCCTAGGCTAATCCCTATATTTTAGGAGCAACTGGGAGTCCCGGCACCAACCTACTTCAGTCAGTTGGTGTTAGCACTAGTTAGTCTTAGTTATCCCTCAGTTACAATTAGTTACTTCACAGTCAGTTAGGCTAGCACTACTAACGCATGGATAATGCATGGTTGCATGGGGAGGAGTGCTTTTCCTACCTACCTTACTCTCAGTTGCACTAAGTTAACTCGTTGTTACTACATGTTGGAGTTATTGGTCATCAGGGGGTTGTCTATTTGGACTCCGATATTGATTGGGAGACCTTGAGTTAGAGATTCAGTTAGATACAGTCTTATCCACTTGGAGGATTCAAATTCATTACTAATGCATTCGAATTCTACCTATGTAAACTACATTGTAACACCAAATATTATTATGATGAATATACTGTAAATTCCTGAGCAATACTTGTCCATTTCCTGTGTGGTTTGTCTTGTTGGATTTGTATTTTCATTCTTCATTCAATTGCTGCAACATAATCAGAACTCTACGCCTAAAGATCTAAATGGCATTCAAATTATAACACTCCCCAACAACAAAATGTGAACCTGCAATAAAAATCTCTCTTCGTCAGCTGGATTATGGAAGAATGAAGAAGATGATGAATAGCTAATGATAGACCTAGATGATCTATCTGGAAGTGATTAGGGAAGATAGCTTTCATTTTTGAAACCCCTTGTTAGTTGAAGACCTTTGTCTCCAACCCCAACTTGTTGTTGCTACTCTAGAAACCAAACTCAATAATAATAATCATGGATGTTATTTTTGGTTCAACTACCCTTCTTATATAGATTTAGTATGTACTTGTAGGGTTTTCATGTCTCTTTTAGGGTTTGCACTTTAATTTTTGCATGCATGCAATTCTAATTGTGTGTTGACTTTAAGACTTAAGAAATAAGGCTTGCATGCTCTACATGCTTTATGATATTAACTCTGATGGCCTTCTTTAGTATGCTGATGAATTAATAATACTGAATTGATGTTCCTTTATGCTCCTAGTGATACTAGTCCTCAATTATTCCCTTTTCTCTAATACCCGCTCGAACCTATGGGAATAAAATAGGTTAACAAGAGTCTCTGGAGATTTAATTAAATGAGGACATTATAGTACTTCCCGCTCAAAATTGCTTGTCCTCAAGCAATCTCCAACCAATATACTGAATAATCTGTCCCTGCCTCTTCTTGTCCATTTTTAACAACCAGTTTATTCCACTGCTGGGTGGCTCTTCTTTTTCTTCAAATTTGTGTTTCTTTTCACCTATGCTCCGTGTTCTCTCCTTGTATATTCTTGGGTACCTGTGAGGATTTAACATCCTAGATTTGTCTCTTTGACTCAATTCCCTAGGGAAGATCATATTTTTTTTCTGGAGGTCTACCCAGAAATACCTTTTCATACCACTGATATTTTCTTGAAGTCTTATGTGTTGGAGTTGGCCATTTTCTTGTGCGAGTCTTGTCCTCATGCCTAAATATGTCGGTCATGCCTTTTACTGCGGCTGACCCTGAAGCTTCACTGGGAATTTCCCTTAGGAATACCCTTTTCCCATCTAGTACCAGGAAATCCATCTCTAATGTTTGGTAAATTTGTTAAGTATTTCCCAATTGAGTACAACCATTGTACTCCTAAAACAATGCTCGTGTTTGGCACATCTACCACATAAAATTCGTTGACTAAAGTATAATTCCCAAGTTGTACCTGTAACAAAGATATCATCTATGTGCATTTCATCATGTGATTTCCATCCATGACAATGGTAAAGCCCTCAAAGTCCTCAGTGGGAAATATTTTCATCTATACCCAAGAGGAATCTATAAATTTTTGGATGTCCCCACCATCAATTAAAGCAATGGCACTTTGTACTTGGATACTTCCCCTGATCCTGGTAGTATGGAAGGCGGGGACTCCTATGAGGGTAGAAATAGTTGCTCTCTGTGGCAATTGTTACAATTTTGTACTATGTAGTTATCCATCCCATTTCTGCTCCAATTCATATTCCTCGCTGCTATCTGGAAGTACTTCGATGAGGTGTACCTTCCCTTTACCCATACATCTGTGGCCGGGTACCCATGGTTCTTTGCAATTTAAACATAATCTCTTCCTTCTTAAATCTCGTCGTGTGTCCTTGTTCAACCATTCCTTCTGTGGGACTATATTTTCCTTGTTTTCTAACATATTGGTAGGTTTTTGTGGAGGCTTTCTCTTGGGCATAGAATATTGTAGGTCTCGAGTCCTACTGATAGCATCTCGTAGAGTAATTGGCTTGTAATCCTTCACCCATCCACGGAGTGGCTCATCTAGTGCCTCTGTAAATAACATAATCATCTGACTCTCTGACATGTCAGATACCATAATGACAACTCTCTGGAATTCATAAATGATGGTCTCTACACTGCCTGTCTACTTGAGCTGGGATAGCTCCCTGTAATGAATCTTTGGGCCCTTCTTATCAAAGCGCTCCATGAGCCTTTGTGTTAAGTCATCGTATGAGATGATAGTGGTGTGACCTAGTGTCACCAGTCTGTCATACCACCACTCATGTGCTTCCCCGTCTAAATGTAAAGTAGCCAAATTGATTACATCTGTCTCTATTATGGGGTTAAGTTGGAATCAGGTGTCCAGCTTCTGTACCCAAATTCTGGTTGAACAACTGGATGTCCCATCAAAATTACGAATAGTCAACCTACCCACAATTTTTTGTAATTCATAGTTCTGAGTAAAACCTCTGTGAAAGTTCCTAGCTTAATTCCTGCTTTTCATATTGCAGAAGTCTGAGGATGACATAGTTGAATGGAACTCATCTCCCAAATCATTGTATTCCTACAGATAGGCCCCAAATGGTTCACTAGGTTCAAATATATCCTCTGTGTGCATTTCATCCTGTGATTTCCATCCATGACAACGGTAAATCCCTCAAAGTCCTCGGTGGGAAATATATTCATCTCTACCCAAGAGGCATCTATAAAGTTTTGGATGTCCCCAACATCAATTAAAGAAATGGAACATTGTCCTTGGATACTTCCCCTGATCCTGGTAGTATGGAAGGCAGGGACTCCTATGAGGGTAGCAATAGTTGCTCTCTATGGCAATTGTTACAATTATGTACTATGTAGTTATCCATCCCATTTCTGCTCCAATTCATATTCCTCGCTGCTATCTGGAAGTACTTCGATGAGGTGTACCTTCCCTTTACCCATGCATATGTGGTCGGGTACCCATGGTTCTTTGCAATTGAAACATAATCTCTTCCTTCTTAAATCTCATCGTATGTCCTCGTTCAACCATTCCTTCTGTGGGATTGTATTTTCCTTGTTTTCTGACAGATTGGTAGGTTTTTGTGGAGGCTTTCTCTTGGGCATAGAATCTTGTAGGTCCCGAGTCCTACTAATAGCATCTTGTAGAGTGATTGGCTTGTAATCCTTCACCCATCCACGGAGTGGCTCATCTAGTGCCTCCATAAATAACATAATCATCCGACTCTCTGACATGTCAGATACCATAATGGCAACTCTCTGGAATTCATATATGATGGTCTCTACACTGCCTGTCTACTTGAGCTGGGATAGATCCCTAAAACGAATCTTTAGGCCCTTCTTATCAAAGCGTTCCACGAGCCTTTGTGTGAAGTCATCATATGAGATGATAGTGGTGTGACCTAGTGTCACCAGTCTGTCATACCACCACTCATGTGCTTCCCCGTTTAAATGTAAAGTAGCCAAATTGATTGCATCTGTCTCTATTATGGGGTTAAGTTGGAAGTAGGTGTCCATCTTCTGTACCCAAATTCTGGTTGAACAACTGGATGTCCCATCAAAATTAGGAATAGTCAACCTACCCACAATTTTCTGTAATTCATAGTTCCGAGTAAAACCTCTGTGAAAGTTCCTAGGTCAATTCCTGCTTTTCATATTGCAGAAGTCTGAGGATGACATAGTTGAATGGAACTCATCTCCCTAATCATTTTATTCCTGCAGATAGGCCCCAAATGGTTCACTAGGTTCAAAGATATCCTCTGTGTGCATTTCATCCTGTGATTTCCATCCATGACAACGGTAAAGCCCTCAAAGTCCTCGGTGGGAAATATTTTCATCTCTACCCAAGAGGCATCTATAAAGTTTTGGATGTCCCCACCATCAATTAAAGCAATGGCACATTGTCCTTGGATACTTCCCCTGATCCTAGTAGTATGGAAGGCGGGGACTCTTGTGAGGGTAGCAATAGTTGCTCTCTATGGAAATTGTTACAATTTTGTACTATGTAGTTATCCATCCCGTTTCTGCTCCAATTCATATTCCTTGCTACTATCTAGAAGTACTTCAATGAGGTGTACCTTCCCTTTACCCATACATCTGTGGCCCGGTACCCATGGTTCTTTTCAATTAAAACATAATCTCTTCCTTCTTAAATCTCTTTGTGTGTCCTCGTTCAACCATTCCTTCTGTGGGACTGTATTTTCCTTGTTTTCTGACATATTGGTAGGTTTTTGTGGAGGCTTTCTCTTGGGCATAAAATCTTGTAGGTCCCGAGTCCTACTAATAGCATCTTGTAGAGTAATTGGCTTGTAATCCTTCACCCATCCATGGAGTGGCTCATCTTGTGCCTCCGTAAATAACATAATCATCTGACTCTCTGACATGTCAGATACCATAATGACAACTCTTTGGAATTCATATATGATGGTCTCTACACTTCTTGTCTACTTGAGCTGGGATAGCTCCCTGAAATGAATCTTTGGGCCCTTCTTACCAAAGCGCTCCATGAGCCTTTGTGTGAAGTCATCGTATGAGATGATAATGGTGTGACCTAGTGTCACCAGTCTGTCGTACCACCACTCATGTGCTTCCCCGTCTAAATTTAAAGTAGCCAAATTGATTGCATCTATCTCTATTATGGGGTTAAGTTGGAAGTAGGTGTCCAGCTTCTGTACCCAAATTCTGGTTGAACAACTGGATGTCCCATCAAAATTAGGAATAGTCAACCTACCCACAATTTTCTGTAATTCATAGTTCCGAGAAAAACCTCTGTGAAAGTTCTTAGGTCGATTCCTACTTTTCATATTGCAGAAGTCTAAGGATGGCATAGTTGAATGGAACTCATCTCCCAAATCATTGTATTCCTGCAAATAGGCCCCAAATGGTTCACTAGGTTCAACTGGCATGATTGGCCCTGTAATGGCATTTTCAAGAAAGGGAGGCATAGTAGGTATGGAAGGTTTATTGTATATGTGCGGAGTGTTCTGGATATTAGTGTATGCATGTTTCCCGCAACTACTTTTGGATCGTCTATCTCCTGGTGAAATCGATAGACTGTTCTGACCCTATTCTAGATTAAGAGACAACATGTTTATTGCATGCAACATCTCTTTCTGTCCTTTATCTAAGTCATTTAATGTGCTACCCAAGCTATGAAATTCCAACCTGTCTTCCTCTTCCCATGTTCCCTTTCCTCTATCAGAGTGTATTCCTGTTGGTTCCATGTATGAATCTGTATCTTCTAACTTAATATCTTCAAATTCCAAATCCTCTGTGTACCTACCCTTCCTCCTTCTATAAGTCACAAAAGTAGTTTCTTCTGGATTCATTTACTGTTCATGTTCAGGCCTACATCTGGCAAGGAACATGCTCTGATACCACTGTAATATCCCAACTGATATTCTATTGTATTCAATAGTATGTTTGTGGGTTCTATGCTTTGCATGTGCTAGAAAGATAATAAAAAGTTGGATGCAAAATAATGCCATGCCAAAAGGCCTTAAAAAAATGTGATCTGGAGAAATATTAGGAGAAAGACATTCAGTGACAGAAGTTACACATACCACTAATAATAATGCAGATAGTTTGTCAATATATGGAAGGCATGCAAGCCATGCATGTAGGATGAAGAAGATGAAATGCTACTCTCCAACAATTGATGGCCAACTAAGTAAAATGCCCACCTCAGTGTTATCCTTAATGTTTTGGATCCAATAATTGGCCGATGAGGATGATACTTGCTAGGAAGGATAGTATAGGTCTCCCAGAGAGATAGGAAGATACATGCAAAAGGTTTGACCTCTTTTAGTGCCCTAGAGAAATGATATTCTCCTGGATGGGTGACACCCTACTTCCTCACGTTTTTGTTGGTGGATGCTCTGAATGTGTTCGGAATGGAATGATAATCACTTAGTATAGTGGTGGGACCCCGTTGACAAGAATTATGGAAGCATGCAGAAGTTTTACTAAGATTGTGAATTCTAGAGAATGTTTATGGGATTTGCAGCTGATCCCCAGCAACAAAACATGAACCTGCAATAAAAATCTATCTCTGTCTACTGGATTGTGGAAGAATGAAGAAGATGATGAATAGTTGATATAGACCTGAATGATCTATCCGGATTTGATTAGGGAAGATAGCTTCACTGTCGAAACCCCTTGTTAGCTAAAGACCTTCGTCTCCAACCCCAACTTGCTACCGCGACACCTGTTGCTCTTGCTCTAGAAACCAAACTCGATAATAATAATCATGGATGTTCTTTTTTGTTCAACTGCCCTTATTCTATAGATTTAGTATGTACTTTTAAGGTTTGCATGTCACTTTTAGGGTTTGCACTTTACTTTTTGCATGCATGCAATTCTAATTGCTAGTTGACTTTACGACTGAAGAAATAAGGATTGCATGCTATGCATGCTTTATGATATTAACTCTGATGTACTTCTTTATTATGTTGATGACTTAATAATACTGAATTGATGTTCCTTTATGCTCCTAGTGATACTAGTCCTCAATAATTCCCTTTTATTTAATACTCGCTCGAACTTATGGGAATAAAATAGGTTAACGGGTGTCTTTGGTGATTTAATTAAAAGAGGACATTACATGTTATGCCTTCAATTATTCCTAGACAGAAATATGATATTCCTTCAACATCGTGCATTTTGGCTTGCAAAATGCCTTAATAATATTCCATAATTTTTGTGGTAGCTTTCTTGCTAACAGTAGGAGGGAAAGGGGTAACCACAAATCAATTCATAAATTCATGACTAGGTTATTACACACTACTCACTCGTTTTCAACTTGAAACACCATTTCCCGACTAACTTGCATGTGTTAAGTGTGCCACCAGTGTTCATCTTGTGATTCATAATAGGTAGCTCCAGTTGGGTCAGATGAAAGGGAACTTAGGGAAATAGGATTAGTCCATATTTGGTTGGTCAGACTTGAGGGAAATAACCTAAATTGGGATATTAATGTTGTGCTAATTTTCAATATTGAACTTTGATACATAACCGTGCGTACTAATATTTTCTAAACATGGTTTCATGATCATCCTCCTATGCAATTTGAAATTTAAAAAAATGCCAATATATGCCTCAATGGTTGAGACAATATGTCTCCATGTTGATGACAAAGTTGAAAGATGTAGTGTTACACCAAAGCCAAAAACCACCAAAGGAATTGATAAACTAACCCAAAGGCTCAAGCAAGACACCAATTAAAGGAAAAAAACCAAGGGCTACACCAGTTTCAAAAATCCTTTGCACAATGTACTGGGATCATTTATGTTTCGAAATTATCTATTGCTGAAGTCTACTCTAAGGCTATTGTAATATACCAACTGATATTATATTGCCTTTGATAGTATGTTTGTGGGTTCTGTGTTTTACATGTGCTAGAAAGATAATAAAAAGTTGCATGCAAAATAGTGTCGTGCCAAAAGGCCCTAAAAAAAGGTGATCTAGAGAAATAATAGGAGAAAGAATTTCAGTGAGAGAAGGTACACATACCACTGATAATAATGCAGATAGTATGTCAATATATAGAAGGCATGCAAACCATGCATGTAGGATGAAAAATATGAAATGTTGTTGTCCAGCAATTGATGCCCAATAGTGTAAAACGTCCACCTCAATGTTATCCTTCACGTTTTGGATCCAATAAGTGGTCGATGAAGCTGAAACTTTCTAGGAAGGATACTAAAGGTATTCCAAAGAGATAGGAAGATACATACAGAAGTTTTGACCTCTTTCAGTGCCCTAGCGAATTGATCTTCTCCTAGATGGGTCACGCCCTACATCCTTGCGTTTTTGTTGGTGGATGCTATGAATGTGTTCGAAATGGAATGATAATCACTTAGTGTAGTTGTGGGCCCATATTGAGAAGAATGACAAAAGCATGCAGAAGTTTCACTGAGATTTTGAATTCTAGTGAATGGTTCTAGTATTTTCAATTGCTCCCCAGCAGCAAAACATGAACCTGCAATAAAACTATCTCTCTGTATGTTGGACTGTGGAAGATTGAAGAAGATGATGAATAGCTGATGATATACCTAGATGAAATATATGGAAGTGATTAAGAAAGATAGCTTTCACTGCCGAAACCCCTTGTTAGTTGAATACCTTCATCTCCAACCCCAACTTGTTGTTGCGACACCTACCGCTGCTCTAGAAAACAAACTCAATAATAATAATCATGGATGTTATTTTTGGTTCAACTACCCTTCTTATATAGCTTTAGTATGTACTTTTATGGTTTGCGTGTCACTTTTAGGGTTTGCACTTTAATTTTTGCATGCATGTAATTCTAATTGCTTGTTGACTTTAAGACTCAAGAAATAAGGATTGCATGCTCTGCATGCTTTATGATATTAACTTTGATGGGCATATTTAGTATACTAATGACTTAATAATACTAAATTGATGTTCCTTAATGCTCCTAGTGATACTAGTTCTCAATTATTCCATATTCTTTAATACCCAGTTGAACCTATGGGAATAAAATAGGTTAATGGGGCTCTCTGGTGATTTAATTAAAATAGGACTTTACAGTCCTTCTCGCATGAAATTGCTTGTCCTCAAGAAATATCTGACCAATATACTAAATCATTTGTCCCTCTCTCTTCCTGTCCATTTTTAACAACAAGTTTATTCCACTGTTGGGTGGCTCTTCTTTTTCTTCGAATTTATGTTTCTTCTCACCCATGCTCTGTATTCTCACCTTGTATCTTCTTGGGTACCTATGAGGATTTAACATCCTATATTTGGATCCTCATCTGAATTCCCTAGGGTGGATCATACTTTTTTCTAGAGGTCTATCTGGAAATCCCTTTTCATACCACTGATCCTTCCTTGAAGTCTTGTGTGTTGGAGTTGGCCATTTTCTCGTGCGAGTCTTGTCCTCATGCTTGAATATGTTGGTCATCCCTTTTGTTGCAGCTGACCCTAAAGCTTCATTGGGCATTCCCATTAGGAATACCCTTTTCCCATCTGGTGCCAAGAACTCCATCTCTGATGTTTGATAATTTGTTGAGTATTTCCGAATTGAGTACAACCATTGTACTCCCAAAACGATGCTCGTGTCTAGCACATATACCACATAAAAGTCGTCGACCAATGTATAATTCCCAAGTTGTACATGTAACAGATGTATCCTTTGTGTGCATTTCATCCTGTGATTTCCAGCCATGACAAATGTAAATCCCTCAAAGTACTAGGTGGGAAATATTTTCCTCTCTACCCAGCAGGAATTTATAAAGTTGTGGGTGGCCCACCATCAATCAAAGCAATGGAACGTTGTCCTTAGATACTTCCCCCGATCCTGATAGTATGGAAGGTGGGGACTCCTATGAGGGTAGCAATAGTTGATCTCTGTGGAAATTGTTCCAATTCTGTACTATGTAGTTCTCCATCCTGTTTCTTCTCCAATTCATCTTCCTCACTGCTATCTGGAAGTACTTTGATGAGGTGTACCTTCCATTTACCCATACATCTGTGGTCGAGTACCCAAGGTTCTTTGCACTTGAAACATAATCTCTACCTTCTTAAATCTCGTTGTGTGTCCTCATTCAACCATTCCTTCTGTGAGACTGTATTTTCCTTGTTTTTTGACAGATTGGTAGGTTTTTGTGGAGGCTTGTTCTTGGACACAAAATCTTGAAGGTCCCGAGTCATACTATTGGCATATTTCAAAGTAAATGGCTTGTAAACCATCACCCATCCACCAAGTGGCTCAGCTAGTCCCTCCGTAAATAACATAATCAGCCGACTCTCTGACATGTGAGATACCATAATGACAACTCTCTAGAATTCAGATATGAAGGTCTTTACACTACATGTCTGCATGAGCCTTTGTGTAAAGTCATTGTATGAGGTGATAGTGTTGTGACCCGGTGTCACGAGTCTTTAGTACCACCACTCAAGTGCTTCCTTATATAAATGTAAAGTATCCAACTTGATTACATATATCTCTGTTATGGGGTTAAGTTAGAAGTAGGTGTCCATCTTCTCTACCCAAATTTTGGTTGAACAACTGGATGCCCCATCAAAATTAGGAATGGTCAACCTGCCCACGGTTTTCTGTAATTCATAGTTCTAAGTAAACCCTCTTTGAAAGTTCCTAGGTTGGTTCCTACTTTTCATATTGCAGAATTCTGAGAATGACATAGCTAAATGGAACTCATCTCCCAAATCTCGGTATTCCTACAAATAGGCCCCAAATAGTTCACTAGGTTTAGTTGGCATGACTGGCCCTGCAATGGCATTTTCCAAAAAGTGATGCATAGTAGGGCAGGAAGGTTTATTGTATATGTGCGGAGTGTTCTGCATATTAGTGTATGCATTTTTTCCGCAACTAATTGTGGATCCTCTATCTCCTGGTGAAATCGGTAGACTGTTCTGACCCTGTTCCAGATTAAGAGCCAACCTGTTTATTGTATGCAACACCTCTTTCTGCCCTTTAGCTAATTCATTCAATGCGCTAACCAAGATATGAAATTCCATCCCGTCTTCGTCTTCCTCTTCCTCTGTTCCCTTTCCTCTACCAAAGTGTATCCATGTTGGGTCCATGTCTGAATCTGTATCTTCGAACTTAATATCTTCAAATTCCAGATCCTTTGTGTACCTACCCTTCCTCCTTCGATAAGTCACAAAATTAGTTTCTTCTGGATTCATTTACTGTTCATGTTCAAGCCCACAGCTGGAAAGGAACATGCTCTGATACCATTGTAATATCACATCTGATATTCTATTGTATTTGATAGTATGTTTGTGGGTTCTATGCTTTACATGTGCTAGAAAGATAATAAAAAGTCGCATACAAAACAATGTCGTACCAAAAGGCCTTAAAAAAAGGTGATCTAGAGAAAGAATAGGAGAAAGCCTTTCGGTGAGAGAAGGTACACATACCAATAATAATAACGCTGAAAGACTGTCAATACATGGAAGGCATGCAAGCCATGCATGTGGGACGAAGAAGATGAAATGCTGCTCTCCAGCAGTTGACACCCAGCTGAGTAAAACACCCACCTCAGTATTATCATTCATGTTTTGGATCCAATAAGTGGCCGATGGAGCTGAGACTTGCTAGGAAGGATAGTATAGGTCTTCTGAAGAGGTAGGAAGATACATGCAGAAGTTTTGACCTCTTCCATTTCCGTAGAGAATTGATCTTCAACTGGATAGGTGACACCCTACTTCCTCACGTTTTTTACTGGTGGATAATATGAATGTGTCTGGAATGGAATGATAATCACTTAGCATAACGGTGGGCTCCTGTTGAGAAGAATGAAAGAATCATGCATAATTTTTACTGACCTTCTGAATTCTAGCGAATGGTTTTGGGATTTCCAACTGCTCCCCAGCAACAAAACATGAACCTACAATAAAACTCTCTCTCCATCTACTGGATTGTGGAAGAATAAAGAAGATGATGAATAGTTTATCATAGACCTAGATGATCTATCTGGAAGTGATTAGGGAAGATATCTTTCATTGCCGAAACCCCTTATTAGTTGAATACCTTCCTTTCCAACCCCAACTTATTTCCGCGACACCTACTGCTACTGCTGCTCTAGAAACCAAATTCAATAATAATAATCATGGATGTTCTTTTTGGTTCAAATACTCTTCTTATATAGCTTTAGTATGTACTTTTAGGGTTTCTATGTCACTTTTAGGGTTTTTACTTTACTTTTTGCATGCATGCAATTCTAATTGCTTGTTGACTTTAAGACTAAAGAAATAAGGCTTTCATGCTCCGCATGCTTTATGATATTAAATTTACGGGCCTTCTTTAGTATACTGATGACTTAATAATACTGAATTGATGTTCCTTTATGCTCCCAGTGATACTAGTCCTCAATTATTCCCTTTTCTTTAATACCCACTCGAACCTATGGGAATGAAATAGGTTCGAGTGTCTCTGGTGATTTAATTCAAAGAGGACATTACATGCTATGTCTTCAATTATTCCTAGACTGAAACATGGTATGCCTTCAACATCATACCTTTTGGCTTGTAGAATTCCTTAATAATTTTCCATAATTTTTATGGTAACTTTCTTGCCTAATGTTAGGACAGAAAGGGGTAACCAGAAATCAATTCATAAATTCATAAGTAGGTTCTTACGCACTACTCACTCATTTCCCACTTGAATCACCACTTCACGTTCGACTTGCATGTTGTAAGCATTCCACCAGTGTTCATCTTGTGATTCATAATAGCTAGCTCCAGTTGAACCAGATGAAAGGGAGCTTAGGGAAATAGGATTAGTCCATATTTGGTTGGTCAGACTTGAGGGAAATAACCTGACTTGGGATAGTAATGTTGTGCTAATTTTCAATATTGAACTTTGATACACAACCATGACTACTAATATTTTTTAAACATTGTTTCATGATCATCCTTCTTTGAAATTTGAAATTAAAAAAAATGCCAAGATATGCCTCAATGGTTAAGACAATATGTTTCCATGTTGATATCAAGTTGAAAGATGTAGTGTTACACCAAAGCCAAAAACCACCAAAGGAACGACAAACTAACCCAAAGACTCAAGCAAGGCACCAATGAAAGGAAGGAAATCGAGGGCTATACTAGTTTCAAAAATCCTTTGCACAATCTACTGGGACCATTTATGTTTTGAAATCAGCTACTGCTGAAGTCTACTCTAAGGCTACTTGGGTACACCAACATATGAAAACTAGATCCTTTTACTAACTTAAAGAAAAAGGCACTAGGAATTGTCATCTTGAGAGTTTGGAGCCTCTGTAACTCAAGGAAGGGTTTTGGAAATGGTCTCTGGTATATGTTATAATAGGGTATGAAATTAGAGTGTCTACAAAAAACTGTAGAGGTCGATTTGGTCTCCGGGAGTGAGATTTCCCAATCTAGAACTCTGTAGTTGCCTAGTTTCCAACTCGCCTCAAATGAAGGTAAAAGCTCCCAAATCCTAGAATTGAAGATAGGGTGAGGTTCAATTTTGTCTTAGATAATTACAAAAACTTACATAAATCAATTTTGACACACATAGATAAAAATATAGCATTGTTACAAAAACTAGTCAAAATAGGAGGTACTTTGAGCATGGGTACATTATATTCTAAACAACCAAAAAATGCATAATAAGAATTGAATCTTTATTATCATAGTACTGTAGACATTCCAATTACATCATAAATGGATTTACATGACCCTAGTTTCCCAATGGCTCTTCCACCACACCAAATGCTTCACAATACCCTCTAAAACACTGAAAAGAAGCAATACTAGCAAATTGTAGCATATGTTTTGCTACCACCAAACAAATCTGATAAATAAGACTGTAAATATTTGCATAAATACTTAGTGAATGAACCTGAGTTCTTCACTGCTCAATCATATTTACAAAGGGGCACATCTCCCTCCTTTTTGCAAGGGGCACATCTCTCAAGCACCGAAATTTGCTCAAGCAAACTCTCAATAGCATTTCAAACAAAGTATCTTCTAACCCTAAGGAAGAGTGCTAGTTGTTGTTATATAGATTCATAGAACTTAAAAATCATGGGAGAATACCACAGGAGAAAGAAAACCATGTTCCCCTAAGATCACCAACCGCCAACCAAATCCTTGGAAGAGATTCAATCAAAGAACCTTGAATTTGGTAAAATAATTAGTGAATTCCACAAGTGCATCCCCCTTGGACATCTACATATCCATAAGTGAGGCACTACCCTATTTGACCCAATGTTTGACATTAAAACCTTCAACTAGCTTAAGGGAGGTTAGATCCCTTTCCTCATGATGAGTTCCAACCACTTGCCTTAATTCATGGAATTTCCTTGTTTTCCTTGTTTTATGGAAATGGTCCAAATGTGGCCCAAACTCAAATTGGGAGCCCTTTAACCTTTTGACCACTGATTTTGTATTTAATAACACCCTTTGGGACCATTCACACTCAAATATGATCCCAAACAACTTGTGTAAAAACTTGCCTTTGTGGACTTTTATCAATTTTCTCAAGGTAAATTTTATTAAAATTTGTTGATTGTACAACATCAGGAGTCCTTCTCTAGACTTGTGAGTAATATCAAGTCAAACTTCAGATTCATATCAAGTCCTTTGTATCCTCATATGATTGAGGTGGCTCAAGTAAACTCCTAAGAGCATCACACAGCGCATAGAAAAGGAGGGACTAACTAGAACTCCCTCCATGCAAACATTAGTGCCCTTCATAGCACTGGTGCCAAGATGGCACTTATCATATTCTCCATCATGCACAAGATAGCGCCATCCTTTCCATAAATGGCATTAGCTGAATGATAACTATATTTGAATTGGTCTTCAATCTTTTAACTGAAAACATGACCACTTAGTTAAATGGCTAACTTAAGTGTCATGATGTTTCAACTTCAATTTTCATCAGTGCTTCACTCTTAGTGCGATCAGTTCTTCACTCTCAGTGCCATCCATACAAATCATTTTATTTACTATTTTTATCTTTTCATGGATCACTTAGAGATTTCTTATTTAATTGATACTTTCTTTATTTACAATTGAGTATTTACTAAAGCCTTTACAATTCGAGTTTACTGGAGGTATGCATGGCAAATTCAAATCCTTTCTCCTTCTCTATGCTTATCTCATTATCATTAATTAGTTACTACATGGTACACATGTGTATTAATTATATATCCATCTTATCATATCATACTCAAAATAATTGTCACCCATACTGATGATCATATCATATTACCCCGGGCCATATAATCACATGTCAAAGTAATTCACTCCAGGGGTAGCTAACCTCTAAAGGAGGCTTATAGCACTCAGTGACCATGACTAGTAATACATCACATAGTATAACCACTTTACCAAGTAAAGTATGCCACCTCAACAAAAGACAATATTAGTAGAACTTGATATTACTCACAAGTCTACAGTCTTGATATTACTCACAAGTCTTACAGTGTGAGCATCCCACTCAACACACAAGGATATATATATATATATATATATATATATATATATATATAGGACTTGATATGACTCACAAGTACTGACTTTATACAACATGAGTCTGAATAATGACTCCTGATACTGTACAAACAACACTCCATCTTAGCGAGGGAGACATTCTTTGCTATTCCATGCATTTTCTGCCATACCAGCAGCTTGTCCATACTTTTGCAATCTGCTCATTAGTATCTTATGTACTGAAATTTCACTTTACATGACCATGTATTTGATGAAGTAAAACTTCATCTCAATGTGTTTTATCATAAGACATCTCTAACTGAATACATAGCTTGATTGGATACACATACTCGACTAGATACACATACAAAGTATGGTTACTCTCTCTAGTCATCACAAATATGGTCATGCTCTCCAATCATCACAAGTAACTTTTCATCTACTATGTTTCTCAAAAGATAGTACTAACTGCAAAACACATTTGCTTTTGTAGTACTAGCTGCAATATACATCGCTTATCTCAAGCTAAGACAATAGTTGGATAGCACAATAGGTATACCATGTATTAATTACAATAAAGAACCTATTCTAATGTACCTCAAAGGTACTCAAATATATGCTTAGTGACAAGCATAAAATACAATAGGTCTTCTAGGCGCTTTTAAGAGACCAGCTAGCTACTTTATACAAAGTAGCATCATATGGATCCAATCCAAAAAGCAGTTTCTCTAAACTAAAAACTATGGATTTCAAATTCGCCATATAAAACACATAAGAGTGCAATAACATGCAGAAAGAAAGTCTCATCTTTTCTTTCAATCTTCAACATTTGTTAACTTCTAGAATCTTCTGCTATCTGGAGAAGTTCCTTCTGAGATTTCCATTCTCTGTGATGTTCTTTAAGGCTTGATCACTTTCTTAATGATTTCATATCACAGTACCCCACATAGCCAACTGTATGGATATCTAACCTCTCTAAGAGGTTTAATTGTTCTTTGACATTGTTGACTATAACTCTTCTTGATTATCTATAGTCTTCAAGACTTTGACTATGTCTCTACTCATGTGGATTCTCTCCACAAGATATATTACAACCCTAGGCTGTCTGAGTCATGTACCATGACTAACTCGTGGAGACTTTATATGTTGTTTCATGTGAAGACACATCAACACTCGCTCTTCAATTGGATGAGTCTCTATGTACTATACCAAGATTGTCTCATACAGAGGTTGAGTAAGAATGCTAGCAATGTTTCTCATCTTTGGATATGTATCATGTCTCGAATATAACTGACTAGGAACCTCATAAATCTTTACTGCTTTACAACATGCTCTTTTTGGAGAAACATATATGATCTTCCTCGATCACTGCACTAGTCCAAATTCATATATCTTTGAAACTTTATTACACTATTCAAGACATATCTAAGTCCACATACACTTGTACCAAGTAGGTACCATAACACATGCTTTGTTGTGCATGTCTATGTACAGACTGAAAAGCATATAACTGATCCTAGTGCATAACCAAATACCTCTCAACCGACTTTGAGATATTCCAAATATGAAGTAGGAATCGGATTCATCTTCATATGTGTGGCTATGGATTTACACTTCATCATCCTAAAAGTATTGAGGGTCTCTAATGCATATTTTCTTTTAACTGAGGAAAATATTTATCTGGTCAATGCTATGCCTATTAAGTCAAGACTCATAACAGAATCTTGAATATTTTCCTTAGTCTTCTGAATATGAGCACCATGCAGGTTTCCTCTTAACAAGAGGTACATCAACTAGTTATGCAGTTTCTTTAGGAGCTAGTGAATCTAGCTTCTCCCTCTCACCATCATGATGTGAGAATCATAATATGGGTCCTCCATCATGGAGACTCATGCCCATGTGTGTCTAAATCTCTTCCTAACATATGAATGCAAATAAGATATATTAATTATCTTCAGGAGTTTTTCCATCTCTCATAATGGTATTAGGGAATCTATTATGTCTTCTTCCTAAGAAACATAATAACCTATTGGTACGTTCTCTTTAAGGATCAATTATCATAATGACTCCACATTCATGTCATTGTTTACTTGTAGGTCAAGACATATGGATTTTCCCTACAAGACAAATGAATCTAATGGTTAGAACCATTTCACACTCATGAATTTTATTCACATGGGTACTTTCAATATACCGATAATGATTTACACAGTTATGTACATATATTAACCAATTGTTTTAGTATAACCCATTCTAATCTCATGTACTGATATGCATCCTTATGTTAGTCTTATATCAGTCTCGTATTAGTCCTATGTCAATTCCATATCATATCTTATAAACACTTTAATGCAACCCCATGTTTATAACTCATGAACAATCATGCAGTCTTTATTTCGTATGAAAAAGCCAGCCTTACATGTAGCCCTATGTATCTCAGAAAATTGCAACCTTGTTTTCATCTTTTATAAAAGTTTATGCAGCCCCGAATTTATAAATATTTATGCATATCATATATTTCATGAGTTTCACCATTTGCCTATAACAGAAGATAACAGCATATATGTTCAACATGCTTACATCATAACACAATTCCTAATCTTAGGAATGCATATCTCTATATGATAGTAATGAAACACGTTAAAATACATATAGACCTAATTTTAAGAGAATATGATTAAAAAAAATACAAGTACTTGTCTTTATTGTTTTGTGAACTCCCTCTTAATCTCTACTTCCTTGTAGAGATTCCCGGAGTTTCTTGAACTTGATCTACTTGCATGCCGGAGATAGTGAGTCTTTGCATCGAGAATCAGAGTCCCATGCAAACCGTAGAGAATGTTCTTTTACCGATGCATTCTAAAGGAAATACTCATTTTTATCATCATCATTCTCCTCGAAAGATTTCTTCTGAGAAGGTTCATCTACTACGGTAGATGCATGAAACTTTTCTTCATTCATTTTCCTTTCATGGCACTCTCTTTCATAACGATCCTTCTTTTGACAAATGTAGCACTGAGCCTTCAATTTGTCAAAAACTTTCTTGAACTCGTTTGAGTGAAATAACTTTCTTTTTATACACAAAATCCATTGGAGAAGGATAAAATCCAATCTACAAATCTCTGAGTTGTTTAAACAATTCGTTCAGTTTTGAAAACCGACCACAACAAAAATTCTGAAAACTTCATCTTCAAATACATGATTGTATCTCTCAAACTGTATTGAATGTTTAAAATCCATTCGCGACTAAGCTAAATCAACTCATTTGGGAAGTGAGATTTCAACGATTTTAGTTGATTCCTCGCGATTTGATAAAAAAAGATCCATGAATTTTGTTACCTAGAATAGTGACGAGAATAATGCATACTAACTTGCTCTGGATTCTCCCTGGAATGGATGAAGGCTCCTCCACCACTGTGGATATGTATCCATATAGGTAATGTTCTCAATATTTTTCAATACTCTTGCCTTCCATGTGTTGAAGTTGGAAATTCCCTCAAGACGATATTTTGGTCGAACGAAGATCGATGTCATGGATCCAAGATTTTGCTCAACTCCTCAAGATCATATAGGATTCAGTTTGTTGCATAAAACTAAGCTCATTCATGCCCTATGTTCTAATACCATGTTGATGTTTGAGCAAAATATGAAGATGCTTTAACTTTAAAACTTGTATTAATTAATCATTGTATATATGAATCTCATAAAACAAATTAGCCACATAAATCATTCCACCACAAGAGACAAGATATACCCTAGGAAAACCCTCCAAACACAAAGGATGAAAAACCCAACAATTCTTTGAGAATGAGAGATAGTTTTGCAGAGAATAGTTTACAACACATAAGCATATTGCTCGATAAGAGATATCACCTCATCAATAGAGAAGAGAGATCCAATACAACACTATAATGAACTTGTCAAGTGCCGAACACTTCAATAACAAGTCAAACCACCTAGCATGCAGAAGGTAGTGAATGGAATGCTCAAGTAAAATACTAAGAGCATCACATATCGCATAAACAAGAAGGGGATAACTAGAACTCCCTCCATGCAAACATTAGCGCCCTTCATAGCACTAGTACCAGGCTAGAACTTAGGATTCTCCATCATGCACAAGATATGTGCCCTCCTTTCCATAGATGGTTTTATCTGAATGATAATTATCTATGAATTGGTCTTCATCTTTTAACTGAAAGCATGGCCACTTAGTTAGGTGGATAACTTAAGTGTCATGGTGTTTCAACTTCAAGTGTCATCGGTGCTTCACTCTTAGTGTCATCAATGCTTCACTCTTACTACCATCAATGCCTCACTCTTAGTGACATCCATGCAAATCATTTTATTTACAATTTATATCTTTGCATGGATCACTTAGATATTTCTTATTTAATGATACTTTCTTTATTTACAACTGAGGATTTACTAAAGCCTTTACAATTCAAGTTCACTGGAGGCATGCATGGGAAATTTGAATCCTTTCTCCTTCTCTATGCTTATCTCATTATCATTAATTATTTACTGCATAGTCCATATGTGTATTAATTATTTATCCATTTATCATATCCTATTCAGAAGAATTTTCACCCATACTGATGATCATATAATATTACCTCGGATCATATAATCACATGCTAAAGTAATTCACTATAGGGGTAGCTAATCCCTAAAGGAGACTTACAACACTCAGTGACCATGACTAGTAATACATTACATAGTATAACCACTTTACCAAGTAAAGTATGCCACCTCAACAAATGAGGATATTGTATGACTTGATATCACTAAAATGTGTATAGTCTTGAAATCACTCACAAGGACAGCTTGATATACTCACAAGCTCATCTCCATAACTAGAGGCCCATCTCTTAGGCTACCGTCAATGAGAATACTTCACTTAACATTACTCACAAGTCTGACTTGACATTACTCACAAGGCTTACCGTACGAGCATGCCACCTTAACATGAGGATATATATATAGGAATTGATATGACTCACAAGTCCCAACTTGATACAACACAAGTCCGAGGAATGACTCTTGATATTGTACAAACAACAGTAATGAGGCACTCCTCCTGTTAGTACTGTAATCTTGCCACTTTTTGGAGGTGGTGCTTTTCTTCTTCGGTTGACTCATACCCCTCTATTTCAAACTCTTGTTCTTCTTCACTATCTTCCTCACCTTCGCTTTCTGAAATAACTTCAATACAATATGCCTTCCCTTTGGTACATTTGTGACCGGGAGCCCAAGGCTCTTGACATGTAAATCATAACTTCCTCCTTCTTAACTCATCTTTGTCTTTTACCAAGTTACCCCCCTTAATATTGTTGGTCTCATTCTTCAATGGGTGTCTTTGATCTTTGTATTTGGTGGGGAAAGCAACCTTGGTAAGAAATCTTGCTTTGGGAGCAATATCTTGTAGATCTCTTGCCTTGCCCATTGCTTCTTCTAAGAAAGTTGGTCTATAGGCCTTAACCATTCCTGTTGAAGGCTCAACTAAGCCTTTCGTAAACAACATAACCAAACGATGTTCAAAAACTTCATCTACCATCATAATAAGCCTTTGAAACTCAGAGATGTAAGCCTTTGTACTCCATGTGTTCCTCATTTGTGCTAGCTTCCTAAAATGTATATCTGGGTCCTTTATTTCAAATACCCCCTTCAATATCCTAATGAACCCCTCATAGGAAGTCGCTTGGTCATGCCATAGAAGCACACCAATTGGCAGCCTCACTTTCCAAATGCATTGTGGCCAACTTAATGGCCTCTCTTTCCCCCATGGGATTCAACTGAAGGTACTTATCCAACTTTTGGATCCATGCATTAGCAGAGCACTTGGAGGCTCCATCAAAGGAAGGAAGAGTTAGTTTCCCAGTAGTGCGTTGCTGCTCAAAGTTACGGGTGGAAATCCTTTGATTTCCCCTTATCTTGATCCCACCTTGGAAGTCACAGTAATCTCAAAAGGATATATGCCTCCTACATTCTTCACTCATTTGCATGTAATCTACAAAATGGGCCTGACATGGTGTGTGATCCACTTGCTTTTCAAGTTCCTCCATGAATGTGGGCATAGTAGGCCTTGTTTAGGTAGTGAACTCATGAGGGCGATTGTGAGACCCCATTTTGGAAAAATGACTTCTTCATAGTTCTTCTTCTCACAAGAGCCAATACTACTCCCTTCTCCATCCTTGTTTCTAAAAAGCTTCAACAAGCGCTCTGTATTCTCGTTTTGAAGCCTCATCAAGTGCTCTGTATTCTCATTGTATTCTTCAATAATTTCTCAAAACCCAACATAAAACTTTGATCTTGATGTTTGCCTCCTTTCCAACTTTCCTCCATGCTTTCACCTTGAACTTTAGCTTTTATGGACTCAACTTCGTCTTCTTCTTAGAGATGGTATGGAGGAAACATGGAGCCTTCCTGCACAAGTTTAGAGGATCATGCTCTGATACCACTGTAGTGTAGCAAATCCAAAAACCAGCAAAGGAATCGACACACTAACCCAAAGACTCAAGGAATACACCAATGTAAGGAAGGAAGCCAAGGGCTACACTAGTTTCATAAATACTTTGCACAATGTACTTGGACCATTTATGTTTCAAAAGCATCTACTGTTGAGTTCTAATGCAAGGCTACCTGGGAACACCAACATATGCAAACTAGATCCTCTTACTAACTTAAAGAAAACTGCACTAAGAATTGTCTTCTGGAGAGGTTGGAGTCTCTGGAACTCAAGGAAGGGTTATGGAAATGATCTCTAGTATCTGTTATAACAGGATCTACAAAAAAATGCAAAGGTCGATTTGACATATTGGGTCTTCGAGAGTGAGATTTCCTAATCTAGGACTAAGCAGCTTCCTAGTTTCCAACTCAACTCAAACGTAGGTAAAAACTCCCAAATTCTAGATCTAAAGGTAGGGTGGGGTCCAATTTTGTCTTATCTAATTTCATAAACTTACGGGATTAAATTTGGACACAAATAGATTAATATATAGCATTTTTACCAAAACTAGTCAAAATAGTAGGTACAATGAGCATGGGTGCATTAAATTGTGAACAAAAGACCAAAAATGCAGAATCAAAACTGAAGATGTATTATGACAATACTGCAAAGAATCCAATTACATCAGAAATGGCTTGGCACAACCCAAGTTTTCCAATGGCTCTTCCACCACACCAAATGCTTCACAATACCCTCTAAAACACTGAAAAGAAGCAATACTAACCAATTGTAGCATATGTTTTGCTACCATCACACAGATATGATAAACAAGATTGTAACTATTTGTAGCAATACTCAATGAATGACCTTTAGTGCTTCACTCCTCAATCACATTAACAGAGGGACACATCTCCCTACTATTTGCAAGGGGCGCATCTCCCAAGCACCAAAATTTGTTCAAGCAAGCTCTCAATAGCATTTCAAACCAAATATCAGGAAACCTTAAGGAAGAGAGCTAGATGTTGATATATAGATTCAAAGAACTTCAAAACCATGGGAGAAAGAAAACGATGTTCCCCCAAGATCACCAACCGCCAACCAACTCCTTGGAAGAGATCTAGTCAAAGAACCTTGAATTTGGTGAAATTATTAATGAACTCCACAAGTGTGTCCCCCTTGGACATCTACAGCTCCACAAGTGAGCCGTTGTCCTCTTTAGCCCAATATTTGACATTGAAACCTTCAACTACATTAAGGGAGGTTAGATCCCTTGCCTCATGGTGAGTTCCAACCACTTTCCTTAATTCATGGAATTTCCTTGTTTTATTGAAATGGTCTAAATGCGGCCCAAACTCAACTTGGGCACCCCCTTAGCCTTTTGACCACTTATTTAATATTAATAACACCGTTTGGGACCATTCACACTGGAACCTGATCCCAAACAACTTATGGATAAACTTTCCTTTTTCAATTTTTATTAATTTTCTCAAGACAATGTTTATTAAAATTTTAATTAATTCCTAAATTGAAATTACTTCCACTTGAACCCATGGGAACCTAATGGGTGAGTGGGGTAGGTCCATGTGCTACTAGGAAGGGGACATGACAAAAGCATAGAGATGTAAAATTAAATTATCGGTCAAGTTTGAGAACATTTCATATGCATTCATTCCATATTTAAAAAAATTTATTGTTAAATTTCAAAAAAGAAGTGTTAACCTTATAGAGAATGTTTATGATAATATGCATCACATTTCAATGTGATTCGAACATGATGCAAATAATAAAATCTCAACAAAAAAATGAAAAAGATAAAAAAAAATATTAAACATAATGCTAAATCTCAGCACTAATATTTTGGTATTGACAAGGCTCTTTATGTAATCCACCCAACTTCCCAACGATAAAATCTTAACACACGCACACATACAACATAATAGCTAATACAAACAATCATCCCAATAATTTTTCTAGACAATAAATAGCAAAAAATGACCATTCTCGATGGTAATACAATATTGACACCCAATAGTGCTCAAACATTGCCTATTTGCAAAATACAATATCCCATTTGACCAAAATACCATAACTAGGTCCCATATCGAATTGTTTTTTTGTATATCTTAGTAGCAATGTTTATGATGATATCAGAGAACCATATCGCAATATGTGCTAGCATGGATTGATTCTAATCCCTTTAGATCATGTGCATTGGTCTACATCAACAAGTTTACTGTATGGAGGATGCCATTCAAGTTGTGGGGAAACATGGTTTCCTTGGAAAATTATATCTCAACATTAATATCTTGATATTAATGGAACTTAATTAATACTTGCATATTTGACTTCGCCTAACATCTTTTTTGTTGCATTTTCCATTATATCTAGATTTAAGTTATGAATAATTAATGGCATACTTAATAAAGGTTTCCTTATCATAAAAAGTGGCTTCAATTATAATCATATTGCATTAGCCATGCTTATTTATTTCGTTAATGATGGACATGAATTTGAAATTTATTCCTCAAATTTAGAGCTTGGATATCAAACATTGTCCATCATGTATTGATCCACCCTATTCATGCATTATTCAAACACACTATGTTAATGATGTGAGATGGTGAATATGGCTTGACATGCATACATATACAACAAAATGAAACAAGTGAGTCATCCAACCCCTAAATTCTCAACTTCTTCACTATTTACCCCTTGAATGTACCTACTAAGAAATCATTTAATAAATGATTCTTTGAATAGATATATGATATTTCCTTCCTAATAACCCTATATTGGTTCGAGATGCAATCAATTATCTTTCTTGCTCTGATTTGCATATTCAAAGCTTGCGCTGCATTAAATTTCAAAGTCTGGTCAAAGGCATATTAATAGTATTCTTCTTTGTTTGATCTACATACAAATTCAAAAGATTTATTTTTATTTATGGAGAATCATTGACTTTTTTCAAAGCCTTGTTTCCTCTAACAGAAATAGCTATATAGCTATATCTTTTACACATTTTTAAGAAAGTTGCTACACATTTACTTGTAATTTATGACTTATGGTGAATGTTTTGAATAAGTACTTGTAATACTTGAGTTTTCATTTTCTTTTATGAATTTTTAATCCTTCTCATTTTTGGATATTTTTATAAATTTTTATAAGCATTTCTTTATAATTTATGTTAGATATATATTATTAAATATTTGCAATATATTGAAAATAATATTTCAATCTTATAATTTTTTAACATAGGACATTTGTTACTTGTACACCAAAAGAATTAGTGAATAATTTTGATAAAGGATTAATAAATGTTTAAAGTATTTTTTTAGTGTAATAAGGAAATAAAAGCATATTTATCAACACATGTTTGAAGTTTTCTACTTCAATATGGAAATAAATGAATATTTATACAAGGATTCTGATTATGGGTTATTTATAACATGTTTGAAATTTTCTAATGCAATAAGGAAATAATGCCAATAATGCCAGTTAAAGAAAAATGTGTCATTTAAATAAACATCATGATTTCATTTGGCTTTCTATTTTGATAAAGAATTGTTTATAACATGTTTGAAGTTTTCATGTGCAATAAGAAAGTGAGCATAGCACCAAGGGTTAGTTCAAATGGTAAGACGTGCACACACTCTCTCAGTGAAGGGGAGGTCACGAGTTCGAACTTGAGTCCTTTGGGGTCTAGCTTTCTGCTAGAAAATACAACGGTTTATCACCTTTACCATCCATGAATCATAGGGAAGTATTGGTGAGTTTCCTGGTCAATTTATGTTGAAAAAAAAAGTGAGCACCAAACTATGAAAGGGCGTCTTGTAGATGCACATTTTGCTTTCATTTGGCTTCCATTTGAAATATAAGTGAGTACCAAACTATGAAAATGCGTCCTGTAGATGCACATTTTGCTTTCATTTGGCTTCCATTTGAAAAATAAGTAAATGACCGAAAAACACAATGATATATTAATTCATAAAAAGAAGACTAAAATATTGACAATTACAATTAAAAAAATGGATAAGATTGGGATCTTACCAAGTTCCGGAGGCAAATATCAGCTTGGACCAAAAGTTCAAATTCATCGTAGAGCATGAACATGTTGAACATATTCATTTTCTTGAATGTTCTATTGAAAGCTAGCATTACTATTTTTCGCCAGAGATGCAGAATAAGTCGGTTAAACAATCTTGTGAAAGCTAGCATTACTATTTCTCGCCAGAGATGCAGAATAAGTCGGTTAAACAATCTTGTCCAACCCATAAAGAGTTCTCTTATATATATACATTAAATATTGTATTCAGCAACTCTATTTAATTGATTTTAAATCCCTGTTATTCAATAATAAAGATATAGCTATAGTGTAAGATTCATTGATTTATTATTAAAAGAAACAAATAAGGACCCGAAACATGATACCAAACACAAACTCCTCACCTATAAGTTATAACATCCTAAGCAGAGAAAAATAAGAAAAAAAAATAAGCAATCAAAATAAAAACTAATGAAAACAATCCTAAAATTCAATTTTGGTATAAAAATTGCTTTAAAAAATTACTTCCAACTAGTTCACAAACTGATTTATTTCTCTTCTTCTCTAACCAATTGGCCTACGATTGAGCTGTATATAGCTTTGCATGAATTCTAGTTAATCATTTTCGAATGCTTATTTTTTTCGAAGTATTCATTTCCTACAACTTACCTGGTACGGACATATTTTAAATTCTTTATTGAGATTGAAGTCGTTGTCGACTATGATAAGGTAATAAACCTAGAGTACACAATAGATTAATGATGTCACTCTAGTGACTAAGTAACTGAGACATCATAAATTTTAATTATCTAATAACGAATTCAAAGAAATAAACGATGCAAACTTCTGCATTTTATTTCAATCTAATTTTCATCACAAAAATGTTGAAAATCAAAGTAGCGGTATGTGGAATCCTTCATTGTAACTCTCCAATGGGTGCTTCATTCAACCAGAGAAAATGAATGAAGTCATACAGCTTTCCACTCACGCTTACCTGAAAAAACAACAAAAATAAAACTTAAAATCTAAGTGCTTGCAAAACAGGTTAGACAAAAAGAGTAATATATGCAATTGAAGACAACTAAATGGAGCTTGCGCACCTTATAAGGTGTCGGGTTTAACTCGCGCATGTGATCAGGCCGCATTTCAGCTAACTGTCTTAGACATCGTTCCCTAATTTCTTTAAGCGTTGGCAAGGATTCCCGTCGTTTACCTTCACACAATCCATCATAAAATATTTCAGTAATTCCAAAAGTTGAGAAGATTACAAAGAGCATTCTAGTTTACATTTAAAAAGATCAACTGCTTAACCTGCAACTAAGTCAGTGTTACGTGCCTATTATCATTTATAAGCTACAATCAATCTCTAAGCATTGGCATAATGTCCTAACTCTAATTGACACATAAATATGTGTATCATCTTATTAACTTTATTTATATATTTGGAGAATCTAGGGTGATTCGAGATTTCCAGGGATTTCGAATTTTGTTTTCTTGGCACAAAAGTTAGGGGTTTAGTTCTGTAAACAATTCAAACAGTTGGTCATCAAGCTTATGATAGCACTGCAAGGAGGAGCCCAACCCCCTTCCTCAAATCATTCAAGTACTCTCTTAATGCCAAAATTAGAGGTTTACTCGTTGCATGGGATAAAGATTTTAATGTGGACCCATTAAGCGTTTTGTCCCAGACTCCCAAGTAACAAGACACGTCTCCCAAGGCCCCCGTTTCTGTGTCCCACATGTCAAACACGTGACACGCTACGACATGTTCGACACGTGTTTTGGACATGTCCTAAAACAGGAAACATGCCCTAGACGTGTACAGATTCTAGGACACGTATCCCCGTGAAAGTGACCCACAGCTCCTTTTAACCCGAATTTTGACTTTTATTTGTCTCTTTTGCCAGCATATGTTGAGCTCTCACACAGGTTTCATTGCAGGTGAAGGTAGCAGGTTTGAAAGGAGTTTCATGTGATTTCAAGGCAGATTTAGTTACCAGATTTGCAAGTTTTCCAACAGCAGCGGTTCTATTCACTCATTCCCAAGAAACCATGGCTCAATCATCAAGGGAAGCTTGTAGAGGGAAAAGGAAGGGGAAGAATGTCCTTGCTAGTGTCTTCCCTTCTCCTCCGACTCCAAGTTTATGTCTATAATACTACTAGTGGAGCTGTTAATGCTGCAAATAACCCTGATTTTGCAAGACAGCAGACATGTCAAGAGAAGTAGTACCCCTTGTGGAAGTATGTAACAAAGAAATAAGGGCTTGGGAAAAGCTTCTCAGGAGAGGGAATGTGCTTTGGACTTGTAATTTCTGCAAGAATGAGTTCAGGAGCACCTACTAACAGGTTAAGGGTCATTTGTTGGGCCTTCCTTGTGGAGCTGTAACATGTAAAGTAGTGACTCTTACCCAATGAAGGGAGATGGAAAGAGAGCATTTAGTTGGCTTGCGGACAGCGGAAGGTGGCAACAAGTAGGAAACAGAAAAATGAGGATCATCTTCCATTCTTGAGAAAACCATCCAACACTACCAGATATGGGAGTGAGTTGAAATTCAGCCAACAAGAAAGAGGCCAACTCCAAGTGGTCCAATGGACAACAGTTTCCAACAAGAGAAGTGAGAGGAGATGGATCTTACCATTGGGTTTCTTTCCTATCTTAACTTCATTTCATCTAATGTTGCACAGCCACCATTGTTTCTTGAGATGTGTCAAGGTCTAGCCGAACAAGCTCCAACTGGTTATGTGCCTCCTAGTTTAGAGAAAAGATTAGAACCACATTGTTGGTGAAAAAAAATGGATAAAATCTTAGAGCCCATTAAATCATCATGGCCCTCATCCGATGTCAATATTATTTTTGATGGATAGATGGATGCAATACAATGTCCACTCATCAATTTCATGGTGTCTTCCCTAAATGAACCAGTGTCCTCGAAAGTGGTGGATGCTCTTGGGAAATGCAAGGAAGCGCAATATATGGGTGACGTGTTCATCAAAGTCATTGAAGATGTAGGTGTTGATTCTTGTGTACAAAGCATCACAGATAATGCACATGTTTGCAAGGTTGGCATGATTGTGGAAATTAAATATCTACAGGTATTTTGGACACCTTGCAATGTTCATTCTTTGAATTTAGCACCCAAATCTATTGCTTCCAATATGCCATGGATTAGCAATCTTATTGATGATGCACGACATATCCACAATTTTGTACAAAACCACAACAATGCCCTCACAAACTACAAAAAGTACACAAATCTATCATTGTTGAAGATTGCAGATACTCGGTTTGCTTCCTCAATTATCATGCTTAAGAGGTTGGAAGAGGTCAAAACTACTCCACAATTTTGTACAAAACCACAACAATGCCCTCACAATCTACAAAAAGTACACAAATCTATCGTTGTTGAAGATTGCAGATACTCGGTTTGCTTCCTCATTTATCATGCTTAGAGGTTGGAAGAGGTCAAAACCACTCTTGGGTCCATGGTTATTTCAGAGTTTTGGTCCTTTTGGAGAAAGACAAATCAAATTGCTTCAAAAAATGTCAAGGACACATTGTTAGATGATGGTTGGTGGTAGGGGGTAGATCTTATGATTAACATCATGGACCCAATCATTCCTTCGTTGCAGCTTACAGACACAGACAAACCAATCTTTGGAGATGTTTATGAGCAAAATGAGAGACCTAATTATGGGACATCAACAAACAACTTATTCGCCACCATACAAGATATTCTTATCACCATGTGGGATGAGAATTTTACACCTCTGCATTGCTTGGCCTACTCAATGAAACCCAAGTTCTACAATCATGACTGGCTCAACGGTGGGCCCTCATGCAAATTCTCTCCTCATATGAATGCAGAGATTTCACAGGGGAGGAAGGCAACATTTAGACAAATATATCAAGATAGAGCATCCCTTGATGAGGTGGAGGAAGGAAGCATTTAAACAAATATATCAACATAGAGCATCCCTTAATGAGGTGGAGGGCTTTGTAGAGTTTTTCGCTGGTAGTGGAATATTTGGAAGCTATGATGTGCTTGGAGACAGAGGAGTTAAGAAGCCCTATGCGTGGTGGGAAACTCATAGGGCAACATACCCTATTCTGCAGCAGTTAGCCTTGAGGATCCTCTCTCAAGTTACTCCATCCTCTTGTTGTGAGAGGAAGTTATAACTATCTAACTATTTATATGCAATATATAATAGGTTGATGAGCCAGAAGATGTCATATTGCTTTTGTACATGATGGTCTAATAATATAAGATACGTGTTGCTCCTATCACCACTACTTGTATTATTTCTCGTACCTTTATGTATGTGTGTATGATGTTGTATCTTATCATGTATTGTTGTGCTACTGAAAACCTTATGTAATCCCTTAAATTACAACACTGGTTTTGTTGTCAGTAGTACTAAACCGAGATAAAAAGATGATCGCCTTTGCATAAATGGTAAGTGAGGAGAAAATTAAAGAGTGGTAGAATCAAAAGATAGCGAATTACATCCAAAACTTTTTGAAGAAACAAATTGACCATTGCTAAGGCCATAGAAAAGTTTTTCACTAAATCACATGAAAAATATATAGAAGTTGTACCTCATGCGATACAAAAGTTGGTCAATTGAATTCATGAGCAAACTTGATCCTTGGAATGAACAATTGTTGATGCATAGAGTAAACAACAGAAAACGGACGAATCTATATGAGTGGCTTAAGCAGATAAGTGATGACTACTGTGAAGAGCAAGTTATCGAAGAAAGGACTTCGCTCAACGAAATCAAAGCCAGATTTTACAACAACTTCCACGATTCCTTTTTTGTCACAGTACCAACCTTGCTTTTTAAATTCCTAATTGAAAAGGAGTCGATCACATAGTTGAGCCTCGACCTCCGTTGCGCCCCGGTGCAAATTCAAATTGGCAACAAAAACAAAAGGGCTACGAGTGTTTTGTCTGTGAGCAAGAGTGGGAGTACTTCCTCAATAAACGAACACCTTTATTGAATCCACACCCATCATTCGTTAGTCGTAGGGTCAACAATTGGGGGGGTTGCCAACCACGTGAGATGAATAGAGAGATGATGTTGGTCGACAAGAGAAGGAAAGAATGAAGCCCTGCAAGAATCCAAGTCCGCCTAAACAAAACAAATGTCTAACCAGCTATAAACAAACAATAGACATTCAGAAAATTGAAAGAGAAGAAATTTAAGAGACAGGTGGAGTAGAGAGACATTGCAAGTTCACTGCGTGACAGAAGAAGAATAAAGAAACAAGTTGAGATGGTCAAGCAACCAAAAGACCTACCTAGGTCGAGGGTAACTCAACCAGATGACAAAAACTTTGGGAAGTCTTGGTATGGAAGAGGAGCATTCAGAGTTTTCATATGATCATTTAGAGCCATATCATCCCAAATCTTACACAAGTATTAACAATAAGGACTTTGGGAGGCAATGCATCGAAGAGTCGGATTTGATACAGTTTTTGGAGGGTCAATTTGAGCCTACATATTCTCATTCAGAGGTTCCTTATGATTTGGAGCTTCCTCAGGTTTACATGGAGAGTTATGATCCGACAAGCCCTTTTGATATATATGATGGAGTTGGTGATCTACTTCATCATACAGATATGTACATTAGCCCTATCCAAGCTTGGATAGAAGAAGCATGCGGAAGCACATGCCAGTTTGGGAAGCAACTTGATGAAGTTTTACATGCCTATGATCTCCCATCCAGCCTGCCCATCTTAAATATCCGCGCAGGTTTGCACTTTCTAATAAATATGTCCTTGTTTTGGCTGGTAACCAAAAACGAAGGACAAAATTTAAATTTTGATGAAATGTTAAGGTGGTTGCAATGGATTTATCATTTCACTTAACATTTTAATTATGTCATGCTTAGAGTAGGAAAATAAGCTCCTTAAAGTGAGCATTTACTTTCTGCATTTATTATATGTGCTTAGGAAAAATATTTTTTTTTGGTTAGGTAAAGTTTCGTTTTTCTTTTTACTTTCTAATAAAGCAACTTAATGGTTCATTAGATTTTTACAAGATTTTGTGCTACTAAGGTTGGCTTGTCAAGCTTAGATGTTTTTACAGATTATTGAAACCAGATATTCTATGGTTCTCGCATGCTCTCCTTGACTAAAGACCAGATCAAGCACGCATCCCGCAGTAGGAGCTAGATGTTACCACCTGAGTTGCACTCAGATGGACTTTCAAGTGAGCCGCCAAAGATAAACGAATACTTGTTCAATCCTTGTTATGAAGTCCATCACGCCATTTTTTGCCCCTTTTTTTTATTTTTTCACATGTTCATACCCCACAGGGAATTGAAATAAAATGACTTAGCATGATGAACTTATGTAAAAGGTTTGGCTTTCCTAGGACTTAGTCATTAATACATTATTCCAGGGTGTTTTTCCTTGTTAATTATATATCGTTTTTTAACGATTTATAATTTTCGAGTTTTTCACTCAAGCCTCCGAAGCTGGAATAATTGTCTTGGTAGTTAGGCCTTGGAAGGTCATTAAAACCTAAGCGTCAATGTATATTACCATGCTAGTCATTGGTTTTTAGTCATATGAACATGTATTAAGTCCCCCATAGGTTATTTTTTTTATTTTCGGGAAAAAAAGAATTTCCCCTTTTTCTAGGCTTATTTTTAATAATTAATTGTAATGTTTCTCTAAGGCATTAAAGTGTGGTTAGGAGGAAGAATTGGGCATGGAGTGCTCATTTTTTAACTCAGAGCACCCACTTAACCCCTAAACCCGCTTACCTAAGTTTTCGGGTGATTATATATCTCCAAAATTAATTATTACTCGAAAAACCCAAAAAAGACCAAAAAAATGGATAAAGTGAAAATTTTGGCAACTCAAAAGTAAAAGAAACTTGCCAAAAAGAGTTCCATGAGTTGGAAAAGACGAATAGAATTATTCCTAAATCTTTCTAAGTCACCGAAGGGAAAGATTTGGTTGCTAAAACTCATTTTGGCTTTTTCTCAATGAGTGGGGTGCATCTTCCAAGAAAAACATGCAACTTGTGTGATGTGGATTGAGTTTTAGCAAGTGGCATTTTAGGCTTTGGTTGTTTCCATTGATTAAACAATAAATCACTAAAGCTATCTCCTTCGAAACTCATCCCAACTCATGCCAACCAATGCAAGCCATCTCTCTTAGGGCAAGTGCACTCCCCCTCGTGCTTGGCTTCATCTATTTAAGAAGAGCAAGTTCGCTTCATTTTCTATCAGAAGTGTCAAACCTCTGCTTGCTTATTGTTGTAATTCTTTCATGTTTGTTGTTAATAAAAGGATTTGGAGGCTTATACGAGTGTGGTCTATGGTTTTTGGATGTGCTATATTCTGTGAAATAATGAGTCAACTTGTGTCTTTTTGCAAAGCTTGTATATGTTCAGGATTGCTAATTTTTTAAGGGAACTGTGTTCTAGTAAGATAAGGAGTAATACTTTGTTGTTTACTTCTTATTGTTATTTGATAAAAGAATGCTTAGAAATTTAAGATTATTCTTGTTTAACTACGTATTTTCCCAAGTATTTTTTATTGGTTAACATCGACATTTGATCCCCTTTGCAAGTATTTGTAAGTTTTTACAGGTTGCTTAAGTTGGAGGTCTAGATGAGCATGTTAGCTCTACTTCTCTTTCTGTAAATATTAAAGAAAAGGATTCATCCCTCCTGTTAAAGGAATGTAACTGCGAAAGATATTCTATTTTGTATTATTATTGTTATTACCTCTTCGAAGATGTTGTTCCTCCGATTAGGGATGTCATTGATGAAATTGGTCATGTAAAATCTTGAGGTAAAACCTCTGTTGTAAGTCAGGTCAGTAGTACCCACAAAAGTATTATTAAAATGTATTGTTTGAGTCTCCCAAGGCAAGTCGGCCTTGATTGGGAGGATACGTCGACCCTGTTGGGTTATTAGGCTTCGCCACTGATCGAAGGCGCCTCACTCGTTTGGACACACACATAAATCAATCAGTTGCGCTAGAGAGAGAATAAACAGTCCATCTGGAGGAGAGGAAGCAGTATAGTCTTGTTCTTTGGATCTTACACTGTACTTGGGTGAAGTCTATATAGAGGAATTTTTGTTGGGTTTTCCTCCCCACGAGGGTTTCCCAGGATAAATCTTTGCGCTCTCTTTTGTTCTGTTGTGCTTGTTATTCTTTCAATGATCCTTTGTTCTATTTTATTTAGAAAACTTAACATGGTATCAGAGCCAACTTAAAAGAAGACATTGTGCAACAACTCATCCTGCAATCCAACAAGCTAGGGTTCACTATTCCAAAGACCTCCCTCCACAAATCAGCTGGAAAAGAAAGTCCATTCAACTCGCCCTAAGAGGGCGCATCTTTCTGTCGAAACAATTTTTCGTTTCGAGGATTTTCATTTTTTGACCTATCACTACTGTCGGGACAAACTAGGGAATCAGATTTTTCAAGGTTCCATCCTCAAATTCTAGAAAAGCAAGATACAGTCTAGCTCACCTTAAGAAGGCGGATTTTTCCTCCTCTCAAATCTACAAGTGATCACAGCTGGAAAATTAGAACTTTCTAGTCAAATCCTAGGTCATCCTGAAGTTGGTTCCAGAAAAGGTCCTCAAACTAGTAAGTACTATCTCCTATCCTTCCATTTGAGGTTCTCATTCATTAAAAGATGACAAACAGTACCAAGCTAGATGAAAAGAATTAGGGAGTAGAGAATTTCATAGCATGGAAGTATAGAATTGTGCTCATCCTTGAAGAGCATGACCTAGATGGATACATCAAAGAAGAGGTGAAGGAACCAAAGGGAGAAGAGGCAAAATCCAAACAAAAGAAGGATATGATCAAAGTCAAGAGGATCATAGCCAACTCTATTAAGTATCACTTGATCTCCCAAGAGTCCTCAAAGAATACTCTAAAGGAAGTGCTTGATGCACTAACCAATATGTTTTAAGGGAAAAACATCAACAGGAGAATGACCTTGAGAAACCAACTCAAGCGTGTGAAAATGCAAAAGGCAAAAACCATGCAATCATACTTCTCCAGAGTATCTCAAATCAAAGAACAATTAGAAGCCATTGGTGACATGGTAGAAGAAGTTGAAGTTGTGATGACCACTCTAAATGGTCTTCCACGAGAATGGGATACCTTCATCAAAGGAATATGTGCTAGAAGAAAACTAACCAAATTCAACAAGATATGGGAGGAATGTGTACAAGAAGAATGAAGGTTAGTAAATAGAGAAGAGAAGTTAAATGAAGATGAAGATCATGCTCTCGCTGTGCATACAAAGAAGGATCGAGGATCTCCAACAAGTAGATCACTAGAACTCAAGAAAGGTAATAAGTTTAAGAAGGATTACTCATCCTATGAATGTTATACATGTCAGTTAGGACATATCTCCAGATGTTGTCCACTTAACAAAAACAAGTTCAAAAAGAAGAACGAAAAGTTCCATGCCCATGCAATCGAAGAAAATGAGTCAGATGAAGAGAGGACCAAAGAGAATGAAGACTAATGAAGAATATGTCTTGATATCAACCATCACATGATCAATCTCTCATGGAAGTGATACTTGGCTCATAGATAGTGGTGCTTACAAACATATGACAGGTCACAAAGACTCTCTCTCATGCCTCACTTAGAAAGATTATCCACACAAAGTACAACTTCAAGATGACTATCAATATCCTATCAAAGGAATGGAAGAAGCTTCTTACAAGCTGAAATCCGGTAAGTCCATGAAAATGAAAGAAGTCTTACATGTTCCAGGTCTAAAGAAGAATCTTCTTTCTATATCAGCTCTAAACAAGAAACGCTTCAGAGTTTCCTTTGTAGATGGTGAAGTTCTTATGTGGCCAAAAAGGAAAACTATAGATGATGCAGTTGTAATAGGTATTGAAGAAGGAGGGCTCTACAAACTAAAAGGGCATACAGAGTCAGCTTTTACAGCTTTCACTATCATTCCATGTCAACTATGGCATAGAAGACTTGCTCATGTAAACTACAAAGCATTACCAATTGTGAGCAAGGTAGTAACAGGTCTACCAGAAATCCATATCAACAATGAAGGGGTATGCAAAGGATGTGCTCAAGGGAAAAACACTAAGAATCCATTTCCAAGCAGTAATAGTAAAGCAAAAGAGATCCTAGAGATTGTCCACTCAGATGCGTGCGGACCAATGTCAACTATTTCCTTAAGTGGGTATGTCTATTATGTTTCTTTTATTGATAACTACTCACGTAATACTTGGATATATTTCTTGAAAGGGAAAATTTCAAAGAGTTCAAAGCTCTTGTGGAGAGTCTCTCTGAAAAGAAGATTAAGATATTAAGATCAGATAACAGAGGAGAATTCATGTCAAATGAATTCAGGGACTTCTACAAAGAAGCTGGGATTAAGAGGGAGCTTACTACACCCTATAATCCTCAACAAAATGGAGTAGCAAAAAGGAAGAATAGATCTATCATGGAAGCAGTCAAAGCCATGATTCATGATCAAGATCTACCCATGTATTTATGGGCTGAAACAGCAAAGACCGTAGTCTATGTTCAGAACAAATTATCACTCAGAGTGTCCTCTTCACCCTGGGACCCACTTTTCCTATGTTTTGGGCAACCAAATCATCCCGTATAGCATTTTTTCTTAAAGATGCGACAAAGTGGTCAATAAATGCTAAAAATACACAAAATGACACATGATGACAAAGTCAAAAGTCAAAAGGCACATCTTAAAACATGTGGATGAGGTGGTAGGTTTGTCTCGTATGGGAGGCAACTTCATTTAAAGAGTAAAAGTGACTTGTTAGGAGACATAACTATTGGTTTGATGAAGTTTCCATGAGGTAGCGAGTATATCTAATTAAAGAGATGCGCCCTGTTGCCGCCTAATACACACTTTATGACACAGGAAAGTCACAACCTGTTATGTGTGTCCTTGGGGGCAAGTGAGAGCTGGGGACCACTGTCACCACAGTCCGCAACTCCTCCGTTTAGGCAAGATCCCAACAGAGCCAAGGGGGGTAGTCCCTATGGGAAAACTATGTTCCAGGTTTATTAATTAATTAATGATTAATTAAAGGGATCTTTTCTTAAGAAGAGGCTAAGACCTTATATGAAACAAGACCAGTGCCTAGATAATGGAGTCAAAATATTTACAAGTTACAAACTTAAAAGAATAAGAATGATTATCTACAGATTAAATTATCTAACAATGAGATAAATGAATAATACAATTATGAACAATAAGGAATCAAGTATTAAGCAATATACAGATGATTCACCAATGTAGACAATGAACAAGATTTACAATATAGCAGAAAAATGCTTTAAGTACAGATTATTAAGCCAGCAGTAAATTAAAGGACAATAGAAATACTTTAAGCAGTTAAGCATTCACCACATGAACAATTTGCAAAGCTGAAAGTAAATGAAGCTGAAAGTAAAGTGTTGGAGTGTTTGCA